>CAUYQG010160156.1:0-15864 GCA_963574415.1 Tarsius wallacei | reverse complement strand
TGTAAAATGGACTTGGAGCAGAGAAATAAACAGACATGGAGTAAGTCATGCAAATATTTGGAGAAAGAACATTTCAGGAAGTGCAAACAAACAATATGTACTAATATCAAAGCAGCAAGGGATAGGAAAAAATATCAAAATATTTGAAGACAATGAAGAGTGAAGTAAGGGATAAGTGCTAGAATATTAGGTTTGAGTAGTCAAGATCATACAGGGATTGTATGTCTTAGTAATTACTTTGATTAATTTGATTGTGATATGAGTGTTTTGAGCAGAAGAATAATGTACTATAATACATATTTTTACATGATTCCTCCAGCACTTCTTCTGAATATGATGAAACAGCTTGTACCAGACCAATGTTCCCAGCAGGAACAAGAAGAGCTGGATAAAATGGAAAAATAAATTGATATATGAAACCTTGCAGAATTTGAGGAGCTAAGATATGACATAAGGAGTTTACACAGACATTTTATATCTGTTTCTTGTCTAAAATTTGCTGATTCTTAGGCCTATCTGTTGCTAAGTCCAATGCCAAAGTCATAGAACAAAAAGAGTATTAGATATTTTACTTGACTAAATAGGCAAAATTAGATGAAAGAGCTGCCAACAAAGCCAGGACATGGAGATAAATTAGGATCTCAGAAAGGAGAAGTGAAAAAAACCCAGGCCTGGCACACTGCAGGTTTTTCATTTGACCTCAAAAAGTTGAAGGTAAATGATAGTACAAATACAAGCATAGTAAAAGTTATATTGACATCAAACATATTAACTTTACATAAAAAAGTAATATAGGAAAAGAATTCATAATAGTAATGTTTAAGCCACCAGGAAAAATAAAAAATTCTAAATTTATACCAGGGTGCCAAAAAATATATATACATTTTAAGAGATGTTATCTATGACACCCTCTGTACATAGGTAAGAACAGGCTTCAAAATAGCTAAATAGACAAATCTATGATTATCTTGGAGAACACTAATGCACACCTCTCAGGGAGTGATGAAACACACATAGAAAATTAAAAGCCATCAAATTTGATTGAAATATGTATATTTTTTATTACAGACTTATAGCAAGACTGATCAAGAAAAATGAATGAAAACACAAATCACAAATTAAAAATAACTGACATGAAAATAATGTGAACTCAGGCAATCCTTTCACCTCTGCCTCCCAAAGTGCTGGGGTTACAAGCATGAGCCACCATGCCCAGCTCAGTCAAATCTTTATTTCTAATTCCCCGAGACTGCATTATCACTGACAAAACCTCTATAGAAAAAGTAGCTGTTTCCACAGACCAATTTGTATAGAATGTAAGCAAGCAATGACAGAATCCTAAAGAAAAGCAGTTACTTTAGATACATTGGAGTATGATAGCATAAAGAATAACAGACCCAAGTTTTGAAATTCTTGGAATGAATAATAAAACTTGATTTGGACTCTAAGCAAGGTTAAAAAAAATACTGACTTACTTGCAATAGGAGTAACAAGAGTAAAATGCAATAGCAGAGTCTGATTCTAAATGGTGCATTATACTTGGTCAGAAATGTAAAAGTATACTTTCTACCACCATTGCTAAGTAGCATTGGACTGAAAGTTGTTTTCTTAACAATAGGGCAATTAAAATAAGTGAAATGTACAAGGGTTAGAAAGGAAGAAATAAATCCAATATTTCACATAGATATGGTTGTAAATATAGAAATTTATTGGAATTTACAAATTATTAGAATAAATAAATGAATTCAGTAAGTTGCTCAATAGTGAGCCAATTTACAAAAATTATCAATATACCAGCAGTGGACACAAATAAAATAAAATTTAAAATGAATCAGTTTATGAAGGCCCTATCAGTCATTAAATGCCTAGCAACAAGTCTGATAAAAGATGAATCAATATCTAGAGATCTACAGTAAAATTTAAAAATATTATTGAGCTAAATGATATAACCTAAAGAAAAGAAGGGGTAAAATGTTCATGAATTTGAAAATTCAATAGCGTTTATATTTCCACTCTTGTTTAATCATTCAAATAATCATTATAAGCCCAATCAAAATCTAATCACATGGAAATAAATTGATGTTAACCCCTACTCTCAAACCACACACAAAAATTTAATTCTTAAGGAATGATAGATCCAACTATAAAGTTAAAACAGTAAATGTATTAGACAAAAATGTAAGTGAATCTTATTTTGACTTTGGAATAGACTAATGTTTGTTAAACAGTACACAAATATCAGTAGCAATAAAAGAAAAAATATAGTTTTGGCTATATTTACCACTTCAAGAGAATGACAAGACTGAGAAAAAAATGCTTGCAATAATTCTGACAAATCTAGCATACTTTTAAAAACTTTATCAAATGATTGGCAATTCTAAATAAATTTGACCAAAGTTTTTGAACAGGCACTTAAAATAAAGCAGGCACCAAATGGCCAATAGTATGTGTAAAGATGTCTAATTTTAGTAGCAATGAGGGAAAGATAAATTAAATGACAAGATACTATTAATCACTCATAATATCAAAATTTTAAAAGACAAAACAATCAACATTGGTTAGGACATGCCCCAGGTGAGAAGCGCCCACACTGCTAATGGACGTGCAGATATGTACACCATTTTGGAAATCTTTTGTGCCTTATTCACTATAGTTGATCTTATGCACATCCAGCAATTCTACTTTGAGATATATACCTGGAATAAAGGCATGCATATTTACCAAAGTTCATTCTAGAATATTTGTAAGAGTTCCAGCCCAAAAAGACCAAATGTACACCAATGGTAAAACTGTTATAGAAATATGATATATTCATATATTGGAATAATATATTGAGTTGAGAACATTAAGTCTTAAAAATATTTGGAGAAAAGTTAGAAAAAGAATTGAGTTTGATTTCGGACACGGTAACATTAATAAACTTGCCAGACATCCAAGTAAACATTAAGTATATGTTTAGTGAGAAGACGCTGAATTTCTTACTGGTAATTAAGACAAATTTGAAAGCCATCACTTTTTGCATGGTACTAAAGTCATAAGACTGAACACTATGAGCCAGGGAATAAGTATAAAGAGAAAAGGTGGCCAAAAATTTAGTTTGGGGCCTCCCTAAATTTAGATTCAATAAGATAAAACAAAAACAGCAAAGAAAGTTTAGAAGAAATGATGAACCAAGGGTGATGTCCTGAAGCCCTATGAAGGAAGTGCTTTAAGAAGGGGTGAACAATCACATGTTTTCAATGCATCTTCTAAGTTATTAAGATGAAGACTGATCATTGAGTTTCGAATTTGGTAATGCAGCTATTGTTGATGATTTTAAAAGTCATTCCTGTTGTTGGATGGTAGGAATACAATCTGAATTGAAGAAGGTATAAAGGTGAGAGGAAAGACGTAGAGAAAGTAAGACAGCTCTTGATCATTTGCTATAGACAAAAGCTAAGAATCAGCATTGAATTGGGCACATATGATTGAACTGAACAAATATGGTAAGGTTTATTTTTATGTATTTTTATTTTTGAGATTGGAAATGTTTATAGGTGAAAGAAATGGCCCAGGAGACATGAGAATTCAGTGATTGAAGGGGTGCAGAAGGATACCTGTAGGGGCAACGTTCTTAAGTAGAGAGAGGGAACCCAGAGTACTCGAGGAAGATTTGGTCTTTTGTAGCATCAGAAATATTTTAACTGATGTAACAGGAGGGAAGTCAAAGTATATGATGATGGTCGTAGGGACTGGATATAGATCAGGAATTGGATATGTAGAAGACATAATAAATTCAACATCTTTATTTTCTACTATTATTAGCTTTCCTTCTCTATACTACATGGAGAATTTTAAGTTTTAAAATATGTAACATAGTTTAGATTAACCTTCATTACAATTTTTACTCTACAAAGATAATTATCTGCTAAGCGAATATGTAGGAAAAAAACTGCAATTTATTGGAAAGTCATATTTATCCTTAGTAGACAAATTCTACAGGGTTTTTGATGGCATTCATTACCAAATTCCTATCATGGCTCACGCAGGTTATTCTTTAAGTCAGTTATGTGTCTATTTTTAAGACCTTCTTGAAATTCAGTTTTGTTAACCCAGGAAAGAAAGCACCAGTGAGATGTGATCCTGGATGTGGGATTTAGATAATAATTTTTATCTCCTTCCAATAAAGAATTACATCTTCTGTTAGCAAAGAAGATGAAACAGAAACTTCTTCAGCTGGAGAATAAAGATCATTATAGGTGATGGACCTCTCCAAATTGTTTGAATATTCTAAGTCAATGTGATTGGCTTGTACTATATTTTAACCAACATCCTAATGTCTGCGCAACAAACCTGGTTGAGTCGTGTCTTAGGTCATTCTCTGCACTATAAAAGCACCATTTAGAATCAGTCTCTGCTATTGCATTTTACTCTTGTTACTCCTATTGCAAGTAAGTCAGTATTTTTTTTTTAACCTTGCTTAGAGTCCAAATCAAGTTTTATTATTCATTCCAAGAATTTCAAAACTTGGGTCTGTTATTCTTTATGCTATCATACTCCAATGTATCTAAAGTAACTGTTTTTCTTTAGGATTCTGTCATTGCTTCCTTACATTCGATACAAATTGGTCTATGGAAACAGCTACTTTTTCCATAGAGGTTTTGTCAGTGATAATGCAGTCTCAGGGAATTAGAAATAAAGATTTGACTGAGCTGGGCATGGTGGCTCATGCTTGTAACTCCAGCACTTTGGGAGGCAGAGGCGAAAGGATTGCGAGTTCAGAGGTTCGAGACCAGCCTGGGCAACTTGGCAAGACCTCGTCTCTACAATAAATCAAAAAATTAGCCAGGCATGGTGGCGTGTACCTGTAGTTCCAGCTACTTGGAAGGCTGGGGTGGAGGCATATCCTGAGCCCAGCAGGTTGAGGCTGTTGTGGCCAGGCATGTGCCACTGCACTCCAGCCCGGGCGACAGAGTGAGACTCCAATTCAAATAAATAAATAAATAAATAAAATGAAACAAATAAGATTTGACTGGATATTTTTCCATTGACAATCATGGCTATTACATCACCACCCAGATGGCAGTTTTCTCCTGATTGTTTCATCTTGGTCTGTTGAATGATTCTGCAACCATTCTTTTACTCAGGGTCAGTTGCCTGCAAGCCTCTCTCAGGTACTAAGTTCTGAATTACTTTATTTATTACTTTAAACTGTTTGAATACTATGCAGCAAGAATCAATCATGGATAAAATAAGGAGGAAGTTTAGGTGATGAAAACTTCTTGGGCTGGTCATAAAATCAAAAAGCTGAAGGATCAACCCCTGAGAAAGGTAAGGAAACGGGAAAATCTTGGAATCTCAGCAGCAGAAGTTTGATATTCATTTCCCATTCAGATTTTCATAAAGTGACTCAACTAACAGACTTCATTCTTTGTGTGTAGTCCCACAACTTTCAAGTTTCTTTCTCTATTTCTTCCTTCCTTCCTTCCTTCCTTCCTTCCTTCCTTCCTTCCTTCCTTCCTTCCTTCCTTTCTTTCTTTCTTTCTTTCTTTCTTTCTTTCTTTCTTTCTTTCTTTCTTTCTTTCTTTCTTTCTTTCTTTCTTTCAGAAAGCAGGATTTATTGAGAGGACAGAAAAGCTCCCAGCATGGGAGGGGACCCTAGGGAGTTGCCCCAAATTTCTAAAAGATAAATATAATTGACAGCATCGGTCTTATGTTTGGGTTCATGACCAAAAAAGAAGGTTTGTTTGTTTGTTTGTTTGTTTGTTTTTTAACCAGCTATATGGTAAGGGTACATCTAGGGAGCACATTGTAAAGATAGTATAATACCTATCAACTTGGACAATTTAAAGAACTCCATCACAATTTGTCTTTTGTCTTCCTTCTTCACTTCAATTTGTTGTCAGGTCTTACAGCATATATTTAATCACACAACCTAAATAACTTTTAATTACATAGTCTCTTCCTATAGTCATGGGATGACAAGTGCCATCTCTCTTCTATATTTCATCTTCCAATCCAATTTTCATTGGCTTTCTGGCACAACATCTAAAACTATACATATAACAGTCTAGTTTCAAAGACAAGCAAAACAAATTTAATATCAAACAAACAAATATCTTTTAACCTTGCCTGTGGTGCTTTCCAAAAGTCTGAAAAATCAGAAAATGGGACATTTTGTGCTCAAGATATGAAAAAGCAGAGGTAAAGAAGTTTGAAAGTATAAGGTTTATTGAAGGAAATGTGAAGATTAGATTACAGGTATTCAACCTAAAATCATGAAGAACAAAAGGTGATAGATATAGAATCAAAGAGGATAGTGCCTTCTGAAATTTCATAACAAAAGTTTCATAACACCTTAGCCCTTTGAAAGATGTATTCTAGTTTTAATACTCAAAAAACATTGAACTAAGCCAGTGGTATTCAAAGATAAACTCAAAGCTTAGTTCATTCAGTAATTTAGTTGACTACATAAAAATATAGAATTCCCTTCTCATACCCTGCCACTTCAACCCATAATATCTCTTTTAGGGCCCAGAAATGCATATATATAATAAATACCACACTGATTCTGGAATAGGCTCTCTGAAGACAAAAGGTTGAGAAAAATTCAAATATATTATCAGACAATTGTCATCATATGAAGAAACTAGTTATCACTTGGTGACTACTAGTGACTAATCATGCATATTTGAAAGATTAAAAAAAGTCTTTCCTCCAGAACTTGAAAATGTGCACATATTAATTCATGTACTAATGTACTTCATGTAATTATTAGATAAAGGAAGAGCCTGTATTCACATATTTGTTATTGTCTATCTCATAAAGAGAGATAAACTAAGACTAAGACATTGTCTCAAGATCACACAGCAACTGAGATTCAATTCTTTTTACTATTTATTTCACTCTCTTTAACTGCCATTATGTTAGATTTCAAAGAATGTACCAGGAAAATAAAAGTGTAGAAAAGGAATAATATAGAGGTTAATTTCACTAAATAATGTAAGCATTTTTTTTTTTCTTTTTGTGTCAGCTGAAAGCAACATAGAAGTATTATTCCTCCTGGTGTTTCTCAACCAGACTCTTTTGCATAATAAAAACAATTTAACTCTCACTGGCCTAGTCTAGCATTTAAGTTCATTTTCCATCCATCTAAATTCCAAATGTGCACCATAGAGACTTACTTTTCTATCCATCTGCTGCACCAAAACCTTCCTCTCTATGCTAATGATAGAAGAAGAATATTTTTTAAAAAGCCATGTGGTTGTTTCAGTTTTGTTTTGTTTTGTAATGCAGAGGCACTTGGAGCAGCAGGTCAATGAATTCTGGGAACTGCATCTTTTTGACACACGAGACCTTTGCAGAATGAATCAAAGTTAAATCCCATGAATAAATACTAGTGTTTAATAATGATTCCATTTATGGAAGCTTTCTTGTGAATTCATAGAAGCAAGGACAACATTTCCTTGCTAGTCCACAAATCACCATCATAAGCAAGGCAATCTTGAATAAATTGAGCTGGACCGCACAGCCTCCTTGGCAGTTGCTGGTATTTAAATATGGATGGGAGAAGCAAAGACTGGGAGAAGTTGTCCTAAAGCAAGCAAATGACAGCTCCCACAAATAAAGGGAAAAACGTTAAAACAATAAACAAAAGAGAAACAATTACTTGCTCATTACAAACATGTCATATTGCATTCTTTATTTTGATTGTGGAAAATTAGCCATTGACTACCAAGAACAATTGATTTTCCTTCACAGCTGTTTTCTAATTACATCTGAACACTGAAAATTCTAGTGCAGTCGTTCAGCTGTACAAAGAGAATTTTCTTTTATTATTGTTGCTGTTGCTGCAAGCTCTGCCCAGCAGCATGACTATAGTTAGATGCGCTGTACTGTATGTCTGCAGCATTTGTATTAAAAGCCATGCTTTTCAGGGATGTTATAAGAACTCAAATATTTTAAATTATGTGGGGCAGAACTTGGTGTTCAAGCTGTTTTCCCCAGATGCTATTACGTAGCTTTCTCTTTCTTTTTACCATCCAAACAAGGAAAAGAATAATAAAGATAGCTTAAATCGGTACATCCGTTTTTTAGTCACTGCATAGTCCTCAATTGCATCTATTTTTGTCATTGTGGTTTCTGATGAGTGTTTTGGCACAGTCTTGCTGGGAGGATGGAGAATGATGGGCAGTTTCCTGTCAGTTGATTCTGTGGGTAAATTCTAAGCAAAGAGCATGGAGATTATTACGGGGCAGGATTCCAAGGTTTCAGGGAAGCAATTGAAATTTTGGATGCTTCTCCTTATACTCTTCAGAATTTCCCCCAAAATGATTTCAGTTCTAAAATGAGGCCAGAAATGTGAAACTTGCCCTTGGGAGGTTTCTAGGACTTGTGGTTAGTAAGTTATGGAAAAATAGTCAAATTACTTTCTTCAGAGTTTAGGGTCTCTGATTAATCTTTGCCATAATTTAGGTGAAATCAGCAGTGTTAAAAATTTTACGTGAGTAAAGTGAAACCTTAAAATAAGCTTATTTTTTTCTAATGATATAGTTTTTAAAAACCACTAAACATTTCAAGCCTAGGTTGTCTCAGGAAGAGTCAAGCTCTTTGTTGTCATGTATTAAATATTTGCCCTCCCTTAGAGGTAACTTAAACCACATAGCTGTTCACTGGATGGCAGTGTTTTTTTCTTTGATTAGAACACTAACCTATGTAGTTTTTCCAGTGATGCACTGTAACTTTAAATTTGCTATTTTATTTGCACGACTCAAAGATTCCTCAGTGGCCCATCCTATCTTAATATTTTCTTTGCTGAGATTAAGATTAGGATGATGGTTATTTATTCAAGTTAAATTTGATGAGTCTGCCCCAGTATCTTAGGTCTATACATACTAAACTGCAACCTAATTAAACAAACTGAAAGCTTAATTTAAGAATATATTTTGTAAAAAATAGCTAGGTCTCAGACAACCACAGCAGCTGAACTTCACCCAATCACAGACTGGCAATTAATTAGACCATGACCTAGTAAGGCAAATGCCATGGTCTAACCAATCAAACTCTTTCTGTATTATGCTTCTATTTTCTGTCCATAAATATTACCTACTTACTTGGCAGAGCTGAGCTCTCCGAACCTCTGCTGGCTTTGAGGGCTGCTGAATTCCCAAATTTTTTCTTTATTACTCTTCTAAATTTGTCTAAAATTTTCTTTTAATATATTTTATCTCATCTTAATTTTTTCAATTTTGGATAAATTTCATAGTGACTTTTATTTTAAAAATAAAGTCTAGTAAGAAATAAAACAATTAAAGGTAAATTCACTGAAATTATATAAATTGTATTTTATTACATATTTTCTTACTTTTTATCCTTACAAAAAATTAAAACCACTAGCATAAAATTTTGAAATTACAAGAAAAAAATTTTTGAAACAATGAGGAAAATCAATGAGAGGTTTGGGTGTGATGGAGGCACACAATTTATTTTAGTTTTAGTTTTAGTTTTGAGTCTCGGAGTCTCACTCTGTTGTCCAGACTGGAGTGCAGTGGCACTCTCACAGCCACTGCAGCCTCGACCTGCTGGGCTCAGGTGATCCTTCCACCTGTCTTCCAAGTAGCTGGAACTACAGGTGCACACTACCACACCAGGCTTATTTTTTAATTTATTGTAAAGGCGAGGTCGCACCAAGTTGCCCAGCCTGGTCTCAAACCCCTGAGCTCAGACAATCCTCTTGCCTCCATCTCCCAAAGTACTGGGATTACAGGCTTGAGTCACCATGCCTGGCCTGGCACACACTTAATTTAATAAGACCACTTTTTAAAAATTTTCATGATTTTTCTCACAAAATCATATAAATTATATTAAAACCTATAAATACACATTTTTAGAAAAAAATATTAAAATTGTAATACTCAATAAGATGAACATAAGTCATGTTTGACTTCTGCACTTATAAGAAGTCATCAAAGTGGTTACCACTAGTGTCCAGACACTTCTGATTACGGTGAATATCTCTTAACATCTCTTGAAATGTGTATACATTTTTTGATACCCCGGTATATGTATATGTATATAAAGTCATAAAAAGTAGAAACATTTACTAGAAGGGAATGCCAAATATTCCTGCTGAGTAGCTTAGGGATTAGTCACTAAAGTCAAAGGCACTGTGAGTACTTCACATCTTAAAGAGGTTAATATACAGAACTAAAGACCAATACAACTGCTGAGATGTGTCAGAAAGAAGGTCAGAAAGGCTGCTTTCAAGATATTAGATATTCTTAAATGAAGGGATCTCAAGAATTCATTAACCATTGTTCAGTTGCCTACCATACCTAAAAAGATTATTCTCAGGAGGATTCCCAAAACCAATGGACAAAAATCCATATCTATCATCTGCCAAAGCCCACACATTTATCTCCAGCTATCACCTGAGAACAATGACTTCTGCTCTTATACAACCTCATGAAATTGCCTGTCATCAGTTTACTATATAGCTGAACCTCAATGACAAAGAAGTTTAGGATATGGAGTTTCCAGTGTTTATGTCCCTGTGAAACAGGAAATAACTTACAGAAAAAAATATACCACAATATGTGGAAGACTATATTTGAATACAACAGGAATTCAAAACCTGAAAGTAATGTCGACATTAATGCTATCTCACATAAAGCTGTTCAATTAAATAATCATGGAATTGTCCTCATCATTTAATTTACTTTTCACCTTACTTACTCTATATCAACTATTCAACAATAGCAGCAACAATAAATCAGTAAACAATAAAAAAGTGGTGAAAAATAATATAATGTGATTGATTTTTCTCTTCTTCCATCTCTTCCTATTACCAAAACAACAAACAAAACAAAAACTTCAATTTTGAGATTGAAATGGCAATATGTTTGATACGGCATAAAATGAAAAAGGGTTTCAATATTGTACTAATACTTTTTACAGCGAAATCATAGAAAAAGTATCTGAAATTGACAGGTAATATCCATACTATAGTGTTCAGTTCAAGCACTTGCATTTATCCAGGTTTAGATTCACTTAAAGATAAATTAAGTGATACTTGGAATCAGAGGACCCATATGGTCAGCATTTTCCAGATGGCAGTTCTATGTCTAATGTATGACATTATAAGAATAAATATTATAGGTCAATATTAGGAAGACATTCTAAATATTTAAGTAAATATAATGCAGTTTCCTGTGCCTGAAAGTAGAGTATGATCTTGGATCCTTGCCAGAAAGCACACAGCAATACCTCTTGAACACTGTGGTTATAGTGGATAATCTCAAAATTTTCATCCAAATCTTAAATTCTAAATATACACAGAGTTGGTAATAAAGCCTTAGAAGGATCAATATTAAAACCTGGTTTACATATAATTTACCAAACTTTTTTACAATCAGTGGGTGACAGGTTCCCTACAATTTATCTAGTAAGAACTCTTGATATAGAATGAAAATTTATTCTGAATTAAATGTGTCCCTTTCCCCAAAATTCATATCTTTAAGCTATAACTCCAAATGCAATTGTATTTGAAAAAGAGGTTTCTAAGAAAATAATTAAGGTTAAATAAGGTCATGAAGTTAGGACCCTATTTCAATAAAATTAGTGTGTCTATAAGAAGAGATACCAGAGAATTCTGTTTTTCCCCTTCTTCCTCTTCTTCTTCTTCCTCCTCCTCTTCTTTCTCTTCTCTTCCTTCCCTTCTCCTCCTCCTCCTCCTCTTTCTCCTCTTCCTCCTTGCATCCTCTCTTTCTGTCACTATGGGAGCAAAGAAAAAACCATGAAAACATGTAGCAAGGAGGCACCCAACCATCTGCAACCCCAGGGGTAAGCCTTTACCATATACCAGCTCTGCTGAAAACTTGTTATTGAAATTTCAGTCTCCAGAATTGTGAGAAAATAAATCTCTATATTTAAACCACCACCAAGTCTATTATATTTTGTTACAGCAGCCTGAACAGACAAATTCACAGTATAATAAAGTTGAAATGTTGATTCAACTGAGAAATGCAATATTTCATTTCTACTTGGTTTGTCGGAATTATCTGGAAATAAATATTACCATGGCCACTTACTCAGAACTTGATATCTGTATTTATTTCCAAACAAATAGGATGAATTTAATCCTATTTATTAGTAGTGATTTGAATATATACTCTACATTTATACCAAATAGTGATGCTCCATTATTGACTCCACACAAGAAGATATTACAATTTAATTTAATAATTTCTTCAATTCAAAGGGCATTAAATCGACACAAAATCTCAGTTATTCTAAGTGTATGAATAAATTCTTGATTTAGTTTGCTATGATAATATAAAATACAATAAAATAAAACAGCCTCAACTTTGCTAATTTTTTCCTGTTACAAACCATACTGTAATGAGCATTTTTACATTCTGTTTAATTTGAATGCTTCCCCCACCAAATCCAACAGAGTCAAAGATTTGCACACAGACAATTTATTTTGGAAGTGATCCCAGGCACTACAAATAAAAAAAGAGAGAAAAGAAAAGAGGAATGAGAGAATAGTCAATAAAGTTATGTCTTCATAAGCTTGGGTACCACAGGTAGGAACTGAGATGCGATTTCATGTAGGATTATATGGAACATGCGTTGGATCAATTCTTCCAGAGTACAAGAAACCTGAAGCATTTAATTATTACCTTACTATGTTGAAGGCTGTGCTTCAGCTGTGTTAACATAAGCACATCCTGATTGCTCCCATGTCCATCATTTCTCTCTCATTTGTTTCCAGAGAAAGGACGCAACCAGTGAAGTGGTACCCTCAAATGTAATGTTACAGACTAGCAGTCAGTCAATAGCTGTTTAAAGAAAGGAGTAGCAGGTGAACTCAGGCCAAAGGAACAGAGGCAGGGCATCAACTACATTTACTAAATACTTATGCACACACGAAAGAGTTTCTTTAGTAAAGATTTCATTGAAATCATTGAAATGTCTATAACTGGATCTTCAGCTTTAAAAGATATACCAAATTTCTCAAGGTTGTGATATCCAAAGACATTTCTGAAAAAAAATATAAAATATTCCAGTGCCATGGAATTTTTATCAATATTTGCTATTGTTAGAATTGTAAATTTCTTGCCAATTTGTCATTGTGAATTAACATTCCTTGATTGTTAGTTAGCAAGTTTGACTCTCTTTTCATATGTTTGATTGCTGTTTGCATTTTCTTCTTTTATATGTATATAAAAACATTCTGGAGGGACTGTTTTTCTTATTAATTTATGCAGTTTAAATTTGTGGTATCTTTTCCTACTTTTATTTATTTATATGTTCTGTGCATATTGATTAGATATGGGAAAGACTAGTTCAGTGTTAAAAAATAAACACATATGCACAATTGAGAAAAAAATCAATATTTTTTGGTTTTTATTTCTTTCTTTTTATTTTTTATTTTTGAATAGGAGTCTCACTCAGGAGTATAGTAGCACACTCACAGCCACCACAGCCTCGAACTGCTGGGCTCAGGTGATCCTTCCACCTCAGCCTTCTAAGTAGCTGGAACCACAGGTGCACACCACCATACCAGGCTAATTTTTTTTTTTTTTACTTATTGCTAAGATGAGGTCTCACCATGACGCCCAGGCTGGTCTCGAACCCCTGGACTCAGGCAATTCTTTTGCCTCCACCTCCCAAAGTGCTGGGATTAAAGGCGTTGAGCCACTGTGCCCAGCCAAAAATCAGTATTTTTAGACTTTTGATAAGTAAACCTGTCAAAGCTTTGCCCACCGTTAAGCATTTTAAGTTTTTTAGAAAATTTTAAGTAAAATTTAGGTATTTATCTCTCAGGATTAGTTAAGGTCTTTTGCCTGTCATTATGATAAATCTGTGAACCAAGATTTTTTTTTTTTTACTTGTTTTTTTGATTTGCTGACCCAAGGTGTCTTAGACCACTTTCTGTTTCTATAACAGAATGTTTACATGGGATAATTTATAAAGAAAAAAGAAATTTATTTAGTTCAAGGCTCTGGAGACTGAGAAGTTCAAGGGCATGGTGCTGCCATCTGTTGAGGGCCTTCCTGTTGCAACATCTCATGGCAGATAGGCAGAAAAGCAAGAAAACAAGGTAGACAGAAAAAGGGACCAAACTCCCTTGATAACTAACCAATTCTCTCTCTCTCTCTCTCTCTCTCTCTCTCTCTCTCTCTCTCTCTTTTTTTTTTGAGTTGGAGTCTCACTCTATCACCCAGGTTGGAGTGCAGTGGCACACTCACAGTCATTGCAGGGTCTACCTGCTGGGCTCAGGTGATCCTTCTGCCTTAGTCTTCCAAACATCTGAAACTACAGGCACACACCACCATGCCCAGCTATTTGTTTTTATTTATTGTAGAGATGAGTTCTCACCGAGTTGCCCTGGCTGGTCTCGAACCCGTGGGCTTAGGCAATCCTCTCACCTCGGCCTCTCAAAGTGCTGAATTAAAGGTGTGAGCCACCGTGCCCGGCCGGCCACCAATTCTCACAATAAGGGCATTAATTCACTCACAAGGGAAGAGGCCTCATGACTCAATCAACTCTTAAAGTTCCCACCTGCTCAACATTGCTGCATTGGAGATTTAATTTACAGCACTTGAACTTTGGGGGGACCTATTCAAACCGTAGCACAAGGTAATAAACGCACTAACTTACATTGCACTCTTAACTATACAGGATTCTTCGGATTTTTAAGTAACAAAATCATTGAAGAAAACCACTTTCTTCATATTTTTTTAAATAGAGGATTATAGTCCAAAGAGATCTAGAGAAGACAAATACTATAATCCACCTAAAAGTGATCGTTTTAACCTTTTTATTTTTAAGTAATTTTAGATTTACAGAAAAGTTGCAATGATAGTACAAAGAATTCCGATAAGAACTTAAAAAAGCTTTCCCTAATGTGAACATCTGAGTAGAAAAACAAACTCAGTGTCTCTTACTATACTCTCACAACATGCTTCTGACACCAGATGTGTAGGGAAAAGCAAACAATCAATTCCGCAGCACACCACAGCTGGGCGTCCTCCATCCCAATTCAGTTCCAACATTAGCTACACAGAGATAATGTCATATCCCACAGGTTGCGGGCTCAGTCCCCCAAAATGTCCCTTACTTCAGACACCAATCACAAGCCCCAAGTTATTTTTTGTAGGCTTCTGACTGACAGGGTATTCATAGCCCCCTTCTTGGGTCGAATTAATTTGCTAGAATGGCTCACAGAACTCAAGGAAGCACTGTTATTTACCATTTTATTTCAAAGGATATTTTAAAGGAAATAAATAAATAACCAGTCAAGAGACGCAAAGCATGAGATCTGGAAGGATCTCTAGTAGAGAAGCTTCTGTCCTTGTAGAGCTGGAGTGTGCCTCCCTTAGGACCCTCCATGTGTTCAGCTATCTAGAAGCTCTCTAAACCCTGTCCACTTGAGTCCACTTGAGTCCACTTGAGTTATGATGAAGGCTTCATTACACAAGCATTACACAAGCATACCATTGGCCCTTGGTGATCAACTTTTTTTTTTTTGAGTTGGAGTCTCACTCTGTCACCCAGACTGGAGTGCAGTGGCCGCTCCAGGCCACCGCAGCCTCAACCTGCTGGGATCCGGCGATCCTTCTGCCTCAGCCTTTCAAATAGCTGGAACTACAGGCGCGCGCTACCACGCCCGGCTGATTTTTTGATTTATTGTAGAGATGAGGTCTCGCCAAGTTGCCCAGGCGGGTCTCGAACCCGCGGGCTTAGGCAATCCACTCACCTCAGCATCCCAAAGCGCGGGATTACAGGCTGAGCCACTGAGGCCGGCTGGTGATCAATTTAAACTTCAGTGCCTCTCCTCTCCCACCCTGGAGATTAAGGGGTGGAGCTGATGGCTTT
>CAUYQG010160154.1:0-23927 GCA_963574415.1 Tarsius wallacei | reverse complement strand
CTCAGTGGCTCAGTCTGTAATCCAAGCACTTTGGGAGGCTGAAGTGGAATGCCTGAGTCTGCAGGTTAGAGACCACCTGAGCAACTTGGCGAGACTTCGTCTTTACAATAAATAAAAAATTATCTGGGCATGTTAGTATGCGCCTGTAGTTCCAGCTACTTGGAAGGCTCAGGCAGATTGCTGAAGCCCAGCAGGTTGACACTGGGGTAGCTGTGAGCGTGCCACTGCACTCCAATCTGGGTGATGGAGTGAGACTCCAACTCAAAAAAAAAAATCCCATCATCAACAAACAGAGAGAGTAGTTTGATTTCTTCTTTTACAATTCGGATACCCTTTATTTGTTTCTCTTACGTGATTGCTTTGACAAGGACTTCAGGTACTTTGTTGAATAGATATGGTAAAAGTGGGCATCCTTCCCTTGTTACAGTTCTGAAGAAGAATGCTTTCAACTTTACTTCATTCAGTATGATGTTGGCAGTGGTTTGTCATATATAGCTTTTATTATTTTGAAGTATGTTCCTTCTATACCTATTTTGCTGAGGAGTTTTAATCATGAAAGAATGCTGGACTTTATCAAATGTTTTTCTGCATCTATTGAAATGATCATATTATTTTTGTTTTTAATTCTGTTTCTGTGATGGAGCTTGTTATCGATTTGCATATATCGAAACATCCTTGCTTCCTTGTAATAAAACTCACTTGATTTTGGTGAATTATTTTTTTGATGTGCTATTGGATTCAATTTGCTAATATTTTGTTGAAGATTTGTTTTCATCTGTGTTCAACTGGGATATTTGTCTGTAGTTTTCTTTTTTCGTTGTGGTTTTTCCTGGCTTGGTATCAGGGTAACATTGGCTTCATAGAATGATTTAAGGAGAATTTTCTCCTTCTAAATCTTATGGAATAGCTTCAGGAGGACTGGTACCAGCTCTTCTTTGAAAGTCTGAGAGAATTCAGCTATGCATCTGTCTGGTCCTGAGCTTTTTGTTGTTGTTAGACTTTTAAATATTTGTTCAGTCTCACTACTCATTATTGATCTGTTCAGGGTTTCTATTTCCTTCTGATTCAAGACTGGGGGTTTTGTGTGTTTCCAGGAATTTATTAATTTTCTCTAGATTGTCTAGTTTGTTGGCATAGAGGTGTTCATAATAATCTCAAATAGTCTGGTGTATTTCTGTATTATCAATTTAAATGGAAAGCATATTTCTTGAGTAAATATCTAAGAGCAAATCTCATGGTGATACTTGTTTAACTTTTCATGAAACTACTACATCGTCTTCCAAAGTGATTTCACTATTATTCATTTTGTGTATGAGAGATGCAAATCCTCAGCATAGTCTTCAACACTTAGTATGCTCAATAATTTTAATTGTACCCGTTCTAAGAGTTGTGTAGTAGCATTTCCTTTTGGTTTTAATTCTCATTTTTTTATTAACCTACAGTGTTGAACATCTTTTCTTGTGTTCATTTTTCTATTTATGTTCATTAATAAAGGGTCTGTGTAAATCTGTCCATTTTTAAATTGATTTGTGTCTAATTGCATTTGAGAGTTCATAATATATTTTGGATACCAATCTTCCATGTAAAACACATACTTTGTAACTTTTTTCTCCTAGTTTCATGCCTTGTCTTTTTATTCTCTCAACACTTTTTCAGAGAGTGTAAGTTTTTAATTGTGATGAATCCCAATCTATTTTTCTTTTATGGGTCATGCATTTGGTATTATATGCAGGAAATCTTTTTCTAACCAAAGGTCTCAAAAATTTCTCCTTATGTTTTGTTCTAGAAGTTTTATAGTTTTAGGTATCACATTTAGACTTATGATACATTTTCTGTTAACATTTGCATATGCTGTGAGATATAAATGTAGGTTCGTTTTCTACATATGCATATCCAATTGTTAAACATCATTTGTTTTTTAAAAAAAATCCTATTCTATCCCTACTGAATTGCTTATGCATCTTGGCTGAAACTTAATTGTCCATATATATGTGGGTTCATATTTAGACATTCTATTCTGTTTTATTTCACCATGTTGAGGTCAATTCCAAGCTGTCTAAACCATTGTAGTTTTATAATAAGACTTAAAATCATGTAGTGTTAGTTTACTCAATTTGTTATTCTTTTTCAAAGCAGTTTTGGCTATTTTAGGGACCTTTTTTCCCACATAAATTTTAGAATTGGCTTTGTAATATGTATAGAAAAAAAGACCTTCTGGTAATTTGATTAGAACCGCATTAAATTTATAGATCAATCTGTGGAAAACTGATATGCTAGCAGTTGAGACTTCTGCTGTACAAGCAATACTTATCTCTTCATTATGCTATATGCTTGGATCTCTCAATCTTGGTACACTGACATTTTGGACCACATAATTCTTTGTGGTGGGGAACTCTTCTATGCATTGTAGAATGTTTAATAGCATCCCTGGCTCCCCCACCCCTCTTACACCCCCTGCTTATGACAACGAAAAATGTCTCCAAACATTGCCATATGTCCCAAGGACCAACAAACTGGTTGAGAACCACTGTTTTGTGTTCTTTATTTTATATAGGCAATAGTTTTTTTAGTTCTAATACAGAGACCTTGTACATTTTTTGGTCAGTTTTATAGTTATTTTATATTTGGGGGTAATATTGTAAATGGTAACTGAAAACTGGTTCTTTGAAAGGATCAACAAAATTGACAAACTTTAGGCAAATTTACCAAGGGAAAAAGACTAATCAAACTGCTAGAATCAGAAATGAAATAGGAGACATTACTAGATTACTATTTACCTTACAGAAACAAAAGTACTATAAAGGAAAACTATGAAAAATTGCACAAAAAAATTATGTAACTTAGATGAAATAAACAAATTCTTAAAAAGAAGCAAACTACGAAGAAGAAAAAGACAACTCAAGAAGAAAAAGACAACCTGAATTAACCTATCAAAAACAAAGAGATTGAATTAGTAATTTTAAAAAGTTACCCCCACAAAGCTCAGACCCAGATGATATCATAGTTGAATTCTACCAAACATTTAAAGAAGCAATATCAAATTTTCACCAACATTTCCTAAAAGTAGGAGAGAAGAAAATACTTCCCAAATCATTTCATGATTTCAATATTACCCTGATCCCCAAACCAAAGATATCACAGGAAAAGAAAACTACAGACCAATATCTCTTATGCATACAGGTAGAAAAATTCTCAAGAAAATTCTATCAGACCAAACCAAGAAACATATAAAGATAAGTATGCACCACGACAAAGTGGGATTTATTGCAGAAATACAAGTTTAGTTTAACAACTACAAGCACATTAATGACATATATCATGTCACTAGAATAAAAAAGAAAAAATCATCTCAATAATTGCAGAAAAAGCATTTGAAAAAGTTTAAGAACTCTTCATGATTAAAACAAACAAACCAAAAAACAAAACAAAAAAACCCGTCAACAAACTGGAAATAGAAGGAAATTTCCTCGGCCTGACAAAGGGCGTCTCCAAAAACCTGCAGTTAACATCATAGTAAATGGTAAAAAGCAGATGCTTTCCTCCTAAAATCAGGAGCAATTCTAATATATCTTCTCTTGCCACTTTTATTCAACATTGTATTGAAGGTTTATCCACAATAATTAGGCAAGAGAAAAATAAAAAGCATCCAATTTGTAAGAGAAAAAGTAAAACTATCTCTGTTTTCAGATGATGTGATTGTATGTACAAGCTCCTAAGGAATCCACTAAAAGCATAATAGAACGAATTATGGTTTCAGCAAATTTGCAGAATACAAGATCAAAACACAAAAACCAATTGCATTTCCATACACATGCAATGAACAATTCAAAAATAAAATTAAGAAAGCAATTACATTTACAGTAGCTTCCAAAGGAATACAATACTTAGGAATAAATTTAACAAAGATGTGCACTTATACAAGGAAGAAATACAAATGACCGATAAGCAAATGAAAAGATGCTTGATATCATTAGTCATCAGAGAAATGCAAACCAAACTCATTATAAGATGCTACTTCATACCCACTAGAATAGCTAGAACCAAGAAGTCGGATAATAACAAGTGTTGACAATGGTGTGAAGAAATTGGAACACACATAAACTGCTGGTAGAAATGTAAAATGATGTAGCCACTTTGGAGAATAGTTTAGCAGTTCCTCAAGTAATTAAATATATAATTAAATTTGATACAGCAATGCCACTCATAGGTACTTACCTAGGAGAAATGAAAACATGTCCACACAAAAACTTGTACATGAATATTTATAGCAGCATCAATCATAACAGCCCAAATGTGTAAATAAATTAAATGTCCATCAGTGGATGAATGGACAAACAAAAAGGGGTCTATTAATGCAATTAAATACTATTTGGCCATAAAAAGAAATTATATACTGATACATGCTTCAACATGGATGAACTTTGAAAACATTAGGGTAAGCCAGACACCTAAGACAACATACTGTATGATTCTACTCATATGAAAGTCTGGAATAAGAAAATACGTAGAGAAGGAAAGTTGATTAATGGTTTCTCTGGGCTAACTGTGGTTATGGTTGCACATATCTGTGGATATATTTAAAAACATTAACTTGTACACTTTAAATAGGTGAATTATATGATACATGAATGAAATCTTAACAAAGCTATTAAAATTGAGTTTGGTTGGTAATAAAAAAAACTAAAAGTGATTTAATACAATATGCTTCATTTTTCTTACATTAAAATGATCTGGAAATAGGCCCAGCGCAAATATGGCAGTCCACAGTTTCAGGGAGCAAGGCTTACTCTGTCTCACTGTTCTAAAGGTTACTTCATGATCCAAATGGCTGCTAGGTGCCAGCCACAAATCTTACTTTTAAACAACAGGAAGAAGGAAGAAGGAACATGGTTAAGCTCCTTTCTTTTAATGACACATCCCCAAATTGTCAGTATAATAATTGACCATAATCTACGTATATGGTCATACTTATCTATGAAAGTGAAGATGGTGAATGTAGTCTTTATTCCAGGAGTTCTGCTGCTATCAAAGAGAAGAAGAAAAGTTCTAAGTGGACATCAGCAATTCTGTCATATTAACAAAATAAATCTTGGATCAGGGTGCTCATAAAAAAAATAATGTTCTATGAAAATCTAAAATGACTTTCTTATTGAGCCTGAGGTGAGAAAGGGAGAGGGAAAGAGAGAAATAATATTGAATTAAGAATATGTAATTAAAAATATAAAAATAATAGCAAACAAGCTGTTATATCAAGACTTCTGATTGCCACTTATTCATTATAATCAATTATCAAATATAAAGGTTGTATAAACTACAGAAAACCAAGCTTAAGCTTCAAGAAAGCACTTGATTCAGGGTAGGACTGTAGTAACAGTAAGTTTGATGAAGTTTGGTTTCTCCACGAAAGACAAGACAATTAAGGTACTGGAGTTATTAACATTAGGGAAAAAAAGTAAGGAAAAGCTTATTCAGATCACTTAAAAGTTCAAGAAAGATCTCTTTTTTATACCCTGTCTCTGGTAATACGAAATAGAAATGGAGAGTAGGAAAAGTTTTCATGGGTAACAACATCAGGGACTAAAGCTTCTTTATTACAAGAGCACATGATACCAAACGAGTTAGATTTGAGTGCAGTAAGCAAAGTGATTCAATCTATAGCCCTTATTTTTGCCTGACTTTGATTATTAATACAACTGATTGTTATTAGGACATTTAGCAGCCAGAGGTGTTTATTTTAGCTTGAGTTCATAGTTCACATTGTGGGGTTGATATCGCCCTCACTTCTTCAACGAATGTAAAAAAGTCATGAGGAACCATTTAGTAACCACAAGAGGTGTTGATATTTAATGTGGTGTCATTCTTTGTTGCATATTAAACTCAATAAAACAATACATTTGTATCCTCAAACTTACAAATTTTTAAATAACGATCATATTTTAAATAATTATGAACATTGCAAATGATGGCTTACAATAATATTCTTGGAAATTGAAGGGACTCATTCATGGGTAGAACTTACATGCCAAGTATACAGGAAAAGTAGATACATAATGCATATATATAAAAACAAAGAACTCAATTTTCCCAACTTTTCTTTAGTTCTAGAAAGATGCTACTGAAACTACATTTAAGAACTGTTGATGAACCCTTTTTAGAAACAAGAACTGGAAAACAAATCAAAACAAAACAAACCAAATAACCAGAAACCTTTGATGAGCCCATGGAGACCTGAGTTTAATATCACTGTCTAGCTATGTACCTTGGGTAAGTTAATTAACCTTTCTGAGCTTCAAGTACCTCTGGCACAAAACATTAATTCCTATCTCATAACGAGAGGGGATCCCTAAAGTGCTTGAAATATACTTGGTTCTGGTTTTCCCCAGCCCACCTTTCTCTTTCCTCCTTTGTGGAACTGTATAAGTCATCAGTAGAATACAAGTCATGGGGCAGTGGAAAAACTGGAAAGCCCAAACAGGTAAGCCATATACATTTAATTTTCTTGTAACAGGATCCTAAATTGGTATTTGGTTAACAATTTGGTTAAGGTCAACAGTTAATGAAAGATGCAATAATCAAAGGGGTCTTTCAACAGACATGGATCCTAGAGTGCTGGCCCCTTCTAACACAGGATGTTTATTTCACATCTTTTGTCCCAGTCCTGAGTGCATTTGCATCTTTTTATCAGTTTCTGGAAGACTTGTAGCTGAACAGACTGAGCTAAAAGCATAGAATTCAGATTCCCTTCCTCTCTTGCGCTTTGCCTGAATGAGCGTCACACGAGCCTTCCATCCACCCTGTCCTGTCTCTCCATGGTGCTAAGTACTGCTATGGGACTAATAAGCACATTCGAATGAATGACTAATAATCTTTTCACCATCAGCTCTCATTTACCACAGCCAGATAATCTGAATTTCAAATTATCTCCAGAAAGCCTCCCTTTTGAATATTTATTGACATTTCAACAACTCTTCTTAATTAAGTAGTTTATTGGCATGAACAAGATCTTTGTTTACTCTAGTCCAGCAGAAGCATGATGAGTCAAAATAACAGCATTCTTGCTCTGTAGAAGACATCAAGGAGGACTCTGCCAAGAAATCTCTGTTCTGCTTCATGTTGGCTCTTCTTTCTTCCTACTGGCAGACATGTATGTTGCTGGGCAAATACATGGCAAAAATACATGTGTTCACCTTAGGAATCTGAAAGTCTCCTGCAAAAAAAAAGACATGCAGAAGATGATAATATAGAAAGAAACGTATCTCCACAGAAGGTGCAGTGGAAAATAGGGAAAGATGTCTCCATCGGGGTCACAGATTCAAAGGTAGAACACAGGAAATGGGACTTGAGGTTGGCCTTGGGGCAAGGGTCAGAGTGTACAACACTGACAACATGGAAGAGTGGCACTGCAGTGTGACATGCAGAGGAAAGAGCAATCCTGGATTGCTAATGTGAGTTTTCTGACTGGCACTGCAATCCAGCAGACGGTGGACTGCAGAAGCTGAGTGTCCGTGATGGCCTCTTTCCTTAAGATGACATGTGAATCTTCAGAATATAAGAGACTCCTTAGTTTCTGTTTCTCAGTGAATACTAAGAATTAGGAATATAATTTTTAAAAAATGGCACAGCACTGTTGAATATTACTGCCTTTATTTTCCTAAATTTCAGAGTTAGTTGACATGAATCAGAAGAATAGCCAGAAAACAAGATGGAACAAAATTTATAACATATTCAGATTGTTTTCCTCTAAAGATAATTTTGCCCTTGTCTTGGACTGGTTGCCCTAAAAGTAGAGCTAAGGCAAGGGGCTGATTTTATGCTTTGATGCCAAATAAGTCAAAGATTTGTATGATTTACTATTTCATGTATCTCGTGATGCTAGTGAAAGGCTGACCGCCTTCACTGTTGTATCCCATTAACCTCTGTTTGAATTGTTACGCTGTACGATTCTTGTTCCAGGAAGAAAGCACATACATTGCTCTTTCGTTGTCGTCTAAGCAACCCTGAAAAGCGGTAAGAGGTTCCATGTATTGAATGTTTGCAAACATCTCACTAAACTGTGTGTGTGTGTGTGTGTGTGTGTGTGTTTACAAAATTATTCTTATTTGTGGTTATTGTTAAATGCCTGTCTTATTGCCAAAAATTCAGCTGTTTTTCTTAATGCAAACTTTAGTTTTTAAATAAAAGTGATTTCCTTTGAGTTGAACCAGTAATTCTATTCAGATTTTGTATGATCTATAAATATGCCATCAATAAAAAATTATTTCCTTGGTGTTCATTTGACCATGGTACTAAGTACCTTTTCTGTTTCTTTAGTGTTTTCAATAATTAGGGGATGAAATTTTAGTTTAAAATTTTTAATAATGAGTGAAAATGATTTAAGAATAAAATGTAGAAAGAAGTAACTATTTACTGTGGCATAGCGACATTGTCTTGGTACTATTCTTGGAGTCAGAACGTCTTTGAGTGGAAAGATAATTTAAAGGTCATCTTTCCCTGCACCTATCCAGGGCCTGTGTGAAACCACAACCTTTTTTTTTCTCTATCTGACCTTTCCATTCAGAATTTTTTTCTAAGAGCAGTGTTTTTTCAAGACTTTGAGCAAAGGGTAGGGAAAAAAACACCCACTTGGAGGGGGAGGGTGGCAAGACATACAGTGTTGTGTGGGGCATTCTGAGCTGCCGGTGGATGTCGTGCTTTGTCCAGATCTCCCGCTCCATGTGGAACTGTAAGTGGATGTGTGCAGATGATCCTGGCCTGGATGCACCAGGGGCTCTGCATCCTCCTCACCTTCTGACTGAGACTTCAGCTTCTGCTCGTTGCTGCTGGTAACTGGATAATGGGCGAATTACTTAATGTACTTCCTCAAGATAAATGTTAGCACTGGGGTCTTCCATGACAGAAATGAAATCTTTTGAACTAGAATACAAAGGTAAAACCATGCTATTTAATTTTGCTGACAATAGGTGGAGATAGAATTTTTCTCTTTAAATATTTACACAACAATTTTATTGTTGTGTCAGTATAAGGTGATACATGGATTTCATTTTAATTTGACTTACACATGGTCATCTAGTGTGGACATTTTTTCACACAAAATATCATTAGAACAACTCTGTGTTAACAGGAAATTAAATTAGTTTCTGTTTTTCAGTGAATACTAAGGATTAGGAATATGATTTTTTTTTTTTTTTTGAGTTGGAGTCTCACTCTGTTGCCCAGACTGGAGTTCAGTGGCCGCTCCCGGCCACCGCAGCCTCGACCTGCTGGGCTCTGGCGATCCTTCCGCCTCAGCCTTCCAAGTAGCTGGAACTACAGGTGCACGCTACCACGCCCGGCTGATTTTTTTTGATTTATTGTAGAGATGAGGTCTCGCTTGCCCAGGCGGGTCTCGAACCCGCGGGCTCAGGCAATCCACTCACCTCAGCCTCCCAAAGGCGCGGGATTACAGACTGAGCCACCGAGCCCGGCTGGAATATGATTTTTTTTAATGGTATAGCACTGCTGAAAATTACTGCCTTTATTTTCCTTAATTTCATAGTTAGTTGACATGAATCAGAACAGCTAGAAAACAAGATGGAACAAAATCTTATAGCATATTCAGATTGCTTTCCTCTAAAGATAATTTTGCCCTTGTCTTGGACTGGGTGCCCTAAAAGTAGAGCTGAGGCAAGGGGGATTCAGCTTCAGCTAAGTTACTGAGGATGTTCTCAAGAGAAGGGGAATGGGTGTGGTGTAAACTCAGCCTGGCTTCTGCTCCATCCCTGTTTGGAAGAGGGTAGTTCTCTAAAAAGTGGAAGGCACTGAGGGGCCATGCCCTGACAACAGTGCACATTACTGTACTTGGTCTTCCAACACTGGCTGGCACAATTACCCTGCAGGTGGGAAGTGAGTGGAATTCACACAGAGCAGTGTGGAGCAGTAGCTCTCTAGTTGACCGTTTTCTGCAAGGCTAGTGCAGAGTATTGGGGTCAGTACTGGGGTCAAACCAACAGATGCCCTCCTAGAAATGCCCTCCATCTGACCCTGTGACCTCTGTAAAGGACACTAGCGACATCTTGAGAAGCAGCAACCTCTTTTCCTGACCTTTGTCTTAGTCCATTTGGGTTGCTATGGCAATACCACAGGCTCATTGCCTTAGGCACAACAGACAACAGACATTTATTCCTCATAGCTCGGTACCCTGGGAAGTCCAAGACCAAGGTGTCAGCAGATTCAGTGCCTAATGAGGGCCTGCTGTCTGACCCATAGTACCCACCCTCCTCATGGCTGTGTCCTCACACAGTGCAAGGTGTGAGAGAGTTCTCGGAGACCTCATCACAAGAGTACTAATCCCGTTTATGAAGGCTCTACTTTCATGCCCTCATCACCTTCCAAAGGCCTCACTTTCTAAAACCATTACCTTGGGATTTAAGATCCTATGAGTCTGGGGCAGACAAGCACTTAGACCAGAGCAACATTCCCATAGAGGCTCTGCCTACAGTGCTACAGTTTGGGGAGTAATCCACCAACAATGTCAGGAGTTCCATCGGAAGTTCAAGCCTTCCAGCTTTGGGTATGACACATATGAGGATAAATTAAGTATGCTTGGAAAGAAGCATGACAAAAAGGAGGGAAGAAGAATTGCTTAATGGCCACAAAGAAGGGTGACTCTCTCAGTTCCCTGGATCACAGAAAACTTGCCTCATCTGCTAAGAAGCCTGAGAGGGCTTCCCTCCCCAGTTGCCTGTGTCTGGAGGTCACAGCTTCACTGGATGAAGCCACTGCTGGACCAGAATTCCAAATGGGTGGTCACTCCATGTTCATTCCTGCCTCCAGCTTCAAGACGAGAACGTATCAGCAGGAAGTTGCTGAAAAATACGCTTTGAAAGTTTTACCAAAATTTCAGCTGATTAACTTGCAACCGCATCTCCTCCCTGGGACATGTGTATGCAGTCAAGCAGTAAACTTTATTTGGCCTTTCCTGATCACTGAGGAGGCCCAGTACTCTGCTGGTTTCATGAAGCGTGTGCAAGCAACACTGATTTGGCTCATAGAGTCTCATCAAGGAAGTGAATCAATTTACTAGGTGGTGAGGAACATTGAATGAAGGATGTATTCAGGGTCCCTCTGTGCACAATGTGGATGAAACAAGAACAGCCAGCCAGGAAGTTATCGTAACTGCTCCGGGATGCTTCTTGCAGTGGTGGTGGTGCAGCAGGAGCCGCCAGACAGTGACTCTTACAGATGCCGACCTCATGTGGTAGAGAGCAGTGTCCATTCCTCTTTTTATCATGTGATCAGAGCCAATAAGAAGTTCCCCAGTCCATTAATTGGCCACCATAGCTCCAGGGGAAAGCCAGGATAAGTGCGTATCATTCAAAAACAGGAGGCACTAAATAAATGTTGATGCCGTTGGTAATGTAGCATTCAACATCTCCTTGAGATAAATTGGCATTGAAAAAATAAAAAGTGAAAGCATAAGGAGATTCTCTGAGTGTCCCCGTTTTAGAAGAC
This sequence comes from Tarsius wallacei, assembly GCA_963574415.1. Taxonomy (NCBI): domain Eukaryota; kingdom Metazoa; phylum Chordata; class Mammalia; order Primates; family Tarsiidae; genus Tarsius; species Tarsius wallacei. The sequence goes on along the minus strand of CAUYQG010160154.1, from coordinate 12,437 downwards.
AAAGGATGTATCTTTCCAAGCAGTTGATGTGGTGCTGACCAGGGAATCTCATTCTCTCCTTGGAAATCCCTGCCAGTGTGAGAAACAGCAAAGTAAATGCTAACAGATGCCACCTTTCCAAGAGCTCCCTTGGCTGCCTCTGGCTCTGTCCCTGCTCTGCAAGCCACAGTTGGGGCCCCCAGCAGGACCTGAATGCTTCTCGGAGGCCCTGGCGAAGTCTCACCTTCCAATGTAGCAATGAGCCACTTCTTGGCCTCACTTGTAGTTTCCGATTCAGTCTCAAAAACGTTAAAAAACAGTTTTGAAAATAACAATTTGAGATACTTCTGTAAGTTGGTTGCTGGGTCTTTTATTGGCATTTTTAGTGTTTTCTTAAGTCCTCAATATAATTATAGAAAAGCTTTACTAGCTCCCCTTGACAAAGGAGAAGCCTGCAGTTGCTTTGCCAAAGTTCCATTAGTAAGTTGCAGGGCTGAGAGAACTGCAGGTCTGAATCAAATTAGATGGTGCTGATGGATTAAGGGTGAGTAATGGACTAATTGCTCATTTGTTTATATGTAATCAGAAAGTTAAAAATGATGGGAGCACAGCTGGTATGAGCAACATCCTTCTGGACCAACCTCAAGCAGACAAGGAACATTTCCTGGCTTATGTTTCTTTATGTATTGTTAAGATTATATATAAGTGATTCTTATCTTGTTATCTGATGTTTAAAATCTAAATACTCACTTCCGAAAAGTAATGCCTCTACAATTAATGGACTACGGTTATCTGAATGTTTATAACATATTAGTTCACAGTTGTGGTGTATTCACCTCAAAGCAGCGGTGACTTTGAAAACAAAAATTTAGAAGTCAAATCTTCATGTGTTTAGTTCCTCTTGACCCATCTTGAGGGTGATGCAGGCTGGTCCAGAAGGATGTTGCTCATACCAGGTCTGTCTGTGTCACTACTGAGCAACCCCGGTCTCAGGAAACATCAGTCTTCTAAGGGGGTTCCAGAGAAGCCTACTATGTCTTAATTATCCTGGACAGGAAACACATAAGCCCTGTATCCTGGAGGGAGACACTATCTCTGTCTCCCAAGGCTATTTGCTATGTGATCACCCTTGAAAAGATAGTCCAGGAGGAAGCCTGCCACAAGACATACAGAAACACTGTGGAAATTTGCCTCCAACAGGCATGATTTGGGGCCCTTCTGGAGATTCAAACTTCAAGGTCTCACATAGGCCTGCTGAATGGGCTGTCTGGGGATGGGCTTAACAAACTATCAGGCGACTCTCAAGAAGCACTGACTCAACTTTAAAGCTCCTCTGTTTCTGATGGGTCAAGTTACCCTCAGCTGTGTAGACTTGCCAGGTGCTTTCAGTCCAGTGTGCTGGATGCATATCTGCAAACTGGAGTCATCCTCAAATTTCCCCACATATCCTGGACTGCAAGGCCTTTGTCTTCACTGGATAGTCCTTGAGATAATTTTATAACGATGATCTCATTGGTGTGCAACCTCTTTTTGTTCTAATCTTATACAATTATAACATTGAAATGCAGATGACAGTTTTGACATTCGAAAAAATGTGGTTTTAATTGGCATGTTGATTACTTGATCTCAAAAGCCAGCTGCCTAAATATCATGAAAGGTCACAAGTACAAATTCTCAGTTTTCATCTTTCTATATTCTAATTTTATTGAATTAGAAGTGATTTAATTTAGTTGCCTCAGAAGATGATTTTATTTAGCTCTCCATTCCTTTTTTAATTCTTTAGGATAAGTACAGAAAGTCAAAACTCATAAAAGGGAAAAAAATATGATTACCCAAGCCTCATCCATATCAGTTTTTTAAAATTTTTCTTTCCTAGTTGCAAACATTTCCAGAAAAACCTCAGTGAAGCTCCTTTCTGAATAGAAAATTTGTAGCAATAAACAGAAGGAAGAACTCTTTGCTTTACACAAATAATTAAGAAGAAAAATTTGAAGAAGTCTTCATTTAGAAAATGATTTTTAACAAAACAATCTGCTTTGTCCTCAATGTTTTAGAGACTGCAGGTGAGATTTCCAACCAGATGAAAGAACCATGTCCAGTTAGGTGCACTTTCAACACCCTAACCTGAAACTGAAATATCATCGCCTTCCTTTCGACGGGAACCGCCATCTTCCACTAATTCGCCAAAATGACCAACACAAAGGGAAAGAGGAGGGGCACGCGGTACCTGTTCTCCAGACCGTCCAGGACACTTGGAGTTGTTCCTTGGGCCACATACATGCGAATCTACAAGAGAGGTGATATGGCAGACATCAAGGGCATGGGTCCTGTTCAGAAAGGAATGTCCCATAAATGTTACCATGGTAAGACAGGAAGAGTCTGCAATGTCACCCAGCATGCTTTTGGCATTGTTGTTAACAAACAAGTCAAGGGCAAGATTCGTGTGTATTGAGCATATTCAGTACTCGAAGAGTCAAGATAGCTTCCTGCAAGGTGTGAAGGAAAATGACCCGAAAAAGAAGGAAGCCAAGGAGAAAGGCACGTATGTTCAGCTGAAGCGCCAGCCTGCTCCACCCAGAGAAGCACACTTTGTGAGAACCAAATGAAAGGACCCCGAGCTTCTGGAACCTATTTCCTATGAATTCATGGCTTAATAGGTGTCAAAAATAAAAGATCTCTGGATCATTAAAAAAAGTAAAAGAAAAAAAGAAATATCATCAATACGCCCTATACTTTCAATCACGTAACTTGCCAATGGAATTACTCAGTTGAGTAAATCTTGGACAAATCCAATCTGAGCTATATCAAAACTGAGTTCACAAAACACTTCCTCAGAGTCTCCATCTCCCCCATCCTGGAAAAAGAATGAAAACCAATAGGACGATAAATGTAAAACTTAAGACCCAACTGAAACTCACACTAGAACAATTTCCGATATTGCTGTGTGTAGCTACCTCTGTTATTAATTATGAGCCATTGCATTTCTTTGAATCCTAGGGATTTAGGCATTCTGTGACTTTCTCTTATATTTGCCTACAGCTTCTAGAACTTCAATAGCAGCTTGTCTTCTTTTCTGTTTCATTTTGAATTAATAAGTGAATTTGTAAATTTCTCTTATTGAATTTTATTTCTTTAATACAATGTAAGACCATCCAGTTGAAAAAAAACTCAGATTTTGATAATGAAATGGATTACTATAATCTTCTATAATGCAAATAGTCACCCACTTTTAAAAGTGTGATTTCATATGCACTGAATAATAAACACAATTAGACCCACCTGCCTTAGTATCCCTGTCTCATGGGCCGTGGTCTGGTAAAGCAAACACTTGGTATTATCTGTCCAGAATCTTGCACTGGCATAAGCAGTAACTGAGCCCCAACTTCTCATTCTAAAGCCAACATTCTATGCAGTAGATCACATTGAGATTTCCAGCTTTATGCAAAGAGCTTGAAAATTGCCACTCACATACTTGCAAAAAGAAAAAGCTGACAATCTGAAATTCAATGACATTTCCTGTACATGTCAGAAAACTGAGGTCACTGTTCAAACTATAACTCCAAAATCTGGAGAGACACAGCCATGGCCTGCTTAGTTGGAGCAGAAGCTGCTGGAGCTATAAGATGGTATGTGCACTCAAATAGTCCATGACTTTTGCCAATTGACGAAGGCTGACTGTGGACAAGCACGAAAATGAGAAACTCTCTGGAGGTCTACAATACTTGGGAAACCACTGTAGAAATTCTCTGAGGTGCTTATGGTGAAGATCTGAGAAAGATTCTTTCATGTCTCTGGCAGCAGGAAGGGGAAACGTAGTGACTGAGATGCATGCCCCGATCATCTCCATGACAAATAGCTGTTCTCCAGGGGAACCAACCCTGTAAACCATATCTCAACTGGGGGAAGGGCATCACCCTCACTTGAAATTTCCCTAGCTCTTCTGTTTCATCTGTGGGATGTGGCAGAAGAGGGTGGAATTACAGTCAATTCTTCAGGAAAAAAAAAGATGAGGACCATTGCAGTTAGAAGTGAAGTGAGGCAGAGGGAAAAGCTATAGCATGAGGGAAACACATGTGAAAGTCACAGCCAAAATCACAAATCCACACCTCTAATACTGAGAGTTAATTATAAAACTGCAGAATACTTTTTCCTCTCCCATTCGTACCCTACCGCCACACCACAAAGGCTCCAGTATCATAAGAGTGGGTTATAGCTGAAAGAACTGAAAGACACAGGCTCTTTCTGAGGAAAGCTTCAGGAAGTTCAAAGTCATGAGGAGAGACAAGAACGAGGATATGTAGCTAAGTGTGACCCATAGGTGCTGTAATCATTAAACACAGGCCAACTCCTAGCCTGACTGACATGAATACTCACACTAAAAGCCTATTTACCTCAGTTTCTAGTACCTAATACAGCATATCTGCCTTCCTAAAAATTATAAGACATGAAAAAAGGCATGAAAAAAATATCTTAAGAGGCAAAGCAGTCATTGGAACCAGACTCAGATGTGACACAGATATTGGAATTCTCAGGCAGTGCTTTAAAATAACAAAAGCAGCCAGACTCGGTGGCTCAGCCTGTAATCCCGCACATTGGGAGGCTGAGGTGAGTGAATTGCCTGAGTTCATGGGTTTGAGACCCGCCTGGGCAACTTGGTGAGACCTCATCTCTACAATAAATCAAAAAATTAGCTGGGTGTGGTAGCGCGTGCCTGTAGTTCCAGCTACTTGGAAGGTTGATGCGGAAGGATCGCCGGAGCCAAGCAGGTCGAGGCTGCGGTGGCCAGGAGCGGCCACTGCACTCTAGTCTGGGCGACAGAGTGAGACTCCAACTCAAAAAAAAAGTAACAAAAACATATTAACAGCTATAATGGAAAAAGTAGACATCATACAAGAATGGATGGGTAATAGCAGCAGAGAAAGCTCTAAGAAAGGATCAAAAGGAAATGCTAAAAATAAAAAATGCTTTTGATGGGCTCATCAATAGACTGAACATGGCCAAGGGTCAAATCAATGAGCTTCAAAATAAGTCAATAACAACTTCCCAGACTGAAATACAAAAAGAAAAAAATTCTAACATAAACCATTTGAGAACTGTGTGATAATTTTAAAATGTGCAGCACGTGTGTAAATAGAAGAATTTATGAAAAGAAAAAAGAGAGAATGCAGTAGAGCAGTGGTCCCTAACCTTTTTGGCATCAGGGACCAGTTTCATGGAAGACAATTTTTCCGTGGGGAGGGGGTGGGGAATGTGCAGTCAAACCTCACTGCTAACACTAATCTGTATTTGTAGCCACTTCCCAGGGTTAGCATCACCACCTCAGATCCCCCTCAGATTATCAGGCGTTCGATACTCATAAGAAGCACACAGCCTAGATCTCTTGCCCGTGCAGTTCACAGTGGGGTTCATGCTCTTATGAGAACCTAAGTCCTCCGCTGATCTGACAGAAAGCAGAGCTCAGGTGGTAATGCGAGCAATGGGGAGAGTCTGTAAATACAGGTGATGTTTTCCCTGGCTTGCGTGCTGCTCATCTCCTGCTGTGTGGCCTGATTCCCAACAGGCCACAGACCAACACCAGGCTGTGGCCCAGTGGGATTGGGAGCCAATGCAGTAGAGGAATTATATGAAGCTATAATGGCTAGAAACTTTTCACAATTAATGACAGAAATCAAATCATAGTACCAGAAATCTCAGAGAATCCCAAGCAGGACAAAAAACTTAAGGAAAACACACCAGGGAATCTCATCATATTAAAACTTCAGAAAAACAAATCGTTTTCTTGAAAGAAGCCACAAAAGAAAATCACTTTACATACAGAAGAACAAGGATAAGAATTACAATGGTCATACCATCAGAAACCAATCAAGCAAGAAGAAAGTGGAGTAAAATTTGGTTTTGAAGAAATAAAAAAGACCAATTTAGAATTCTAAATTCAGAGAAATAACTCTTTAAAAAGGAAGGAGAGGCCGGGTACAGTGGCTTATGCCTGTAATCCCAGAACTTTGGTTGGTGGAGGCAAGAGAATTGCCTGAACCCAGGACTTCTAGACTAGCCTGGGCAACTTGGCAAAACCTAATCTCTACAATAAACAAAAAGATTAGCCAGCGTGGAGGTGCTCGCCTGTAATTTCAGCTACTAAGAAGACCGAGGAGGAAGGTTGCCTGAGCCTAGCATACTGAGGCTGCAGTGGCTGTGACTGTGCCACTGCACTCCAGCATGGGCAACAGAGCAAGACTCCAACTCAGAAAGTAAAATAAAATAAAATAATAAAATAAAATAAGGAGAAATAAAGACTTTTCCATACAAACAAAAACTGAGTGACGCTGTCACCAGCAGAACTGTTCTGTTAAAATGTTAAAATTTCTCAAAGCAGAAGGAAAATGATATAGGTTGTAAATTTAGATCCACAAAAATAAAAAATGTGTTCTTCTGTATGTAAAGATACTTGAACTACACATGAAGTAGTGTAGTGCTATACTGTACTTAAATTAGTTAAAATGTATATGCAAACTCTAGAACAACAATCTTTTTTAAATAAAGTATAATCAATAGGTTTGATAAATGAAATCACACAAAATGCTCAATTAAAACCAAAGAAGGCAGAAAATAAGAAAAAAGAAACCAATTGCAATGGATTTGCAACTAACAATTAGAAGCTTGGTATATTTTAGCCTGTCTATATAAATAATTGCCTAAAATGTGAATGATGTGAATAAAGCAATAAAAACAGAGTGGATACAAAAAAGTCCAAGACCCAGCCACATGTTGTCGACAGAAAAACAACAACAGCAGCAACAATTTCCAGTATAAAGACTCAGCTGGGTTAAAATAAAGGGGCAAATAAAGGCATACCATACTAACACCAATCAGTAGAAAGCTGAAGTACCCATATTAATTTCAGACAAAATGCACTTTAAAACATAGAAACTTATTGGTAGTAAAAGAGTGGTCTGCATAATGATAAAGGGGTCAGTACTTCAAAAATACAAAACAATTCCAACTGTGTCTGCACCTGATGACAGAGAAATAATATGCATCAGGTAAAAATGGATAAAACTGAAAGAAGAAATGAATAAAATTCACTATTATAGCTGGAAAATTTATATATCTGTCAGTAATTTGAAAAATCCAGTACAGATATAGGTGACCCTAAAAGCACTAGCAATCAACTCAATCTAATTGATATTTATAAAATACTTCACCCAGCAAAACTGGACTGCTCACTCTTCTTAAGCTATTCTTTTGCATGTGGATATCCAGTTGTCACAGAAACCTTGGTCAAAAAGTCTGTTCTTTCTCCCTTTGAATTGCCTTTGCCCCTTTGTTGAAAAGCAGTTGGCCCAGAGACGTGAAAAATGCTCAGTTTCACTAGTCATCAAAGAAATGCAAATTAAAACCACACTGAGATACCTAACTCCAGTCAGGATGGCCATCAGCAATAACTCAAAAAATATCAGATGCTGGAAAGATGTGGCGAAAAGGGAACACTTCTATAATGTTGGTGGGAGTGTAAACCAGTACACAGCCTCTGTGGAAAACAGTGTGGCAATTCCTGAAAGTTCTAAAAATTGACCTTCCATATGACCCTGCAATCTCCCTACTGGGAATATACCCGGAAGAACTCAAATAACTCTATAAAAAAGTACCAGCACATGCATGTTTATCATGGCATTGTTCACAATAGCAAGAACATGGAACCAATGGTGCTGCCCATCAAAAGAAGACTGGGTAAAAAAAAATGTGGTACATATACACAATGGAATATTACACAGTCATAAAGAAGAACAAAATCATGAACTTCACAGCAACCTGGATGGACTTAGAGTCTATAATACTGAGTGATCTTTCACAGAAACAAAGAACTGAGTATCATAGGTTCTCACTCATAGGCAGATCTTGGACAATAATCATAATACTATAAGAGAATGATTGGCAGTAGTGGGAAACTGCCGGGAGGGGGGCAAGGAAGTGGGATTGGCAGTAGTGGGAGTCTGCCTGGGGAAGTGGGAGGCACACCTCATCAACAAGGGTATCTGCATCATGAATATGTGTACACCTAACTCTGAATTGTATCCCACATCTTTTTCTTTTTTAAAAAAAGGTAGATCTATCTTTTAATCCAGCAATCCCACTACTTGGTATTTACCCAAAACAAAAGAGGTCGTTGCACAAAGAAGAGACCTGCACTTATATGTCTATTGCAGCACAATACACAATTTCAATGGTGTGTAACCAATCTAAGTGTCCATCAGCTGATCAGTGGATAAAGAAAATGTAATGTATATATACAAGCATACAACAAAATAAAATAACATCTTTAGCAGCAACTTGAATCTAGTTGGAGGCCATTATCCTAAATGAGGTAACACAAGAATGGGGAAAAAATACTGAATGTTCTCATTTATATGTGGGAGCTAGGCTATAAGTCTACAAAGGCATATAGAAAGGACATTGAAGACTGGAGGTGGAGAGGCAAGGAATGAAAAATTACCTGTTAGGCAAATTATGCACTATTGGGAGTGATGGGTACACTCAAAACCCAGAATTCCTCATATGTAATACTTCCATGTAACTAAGATTCTTTTGTACCCCTAAAGGTATTAAAATTGAAAGAAAGAAGAAAGAAAGGAGGAAGGAAGGAAGAAAGGAAGGAAGGATGGAAGGAAGGAAGGAAGGAAGGAAGGAAAAAGAAAGAATGGAAGGAAGGAAGGAAGGAAGAAAATGGAAGAAAAGAGCTATGTGCCTAGGAATGCAGACAGCCTCTAGAAACAGGAAAGGGCAAGGAAATGAACTTTCCCCTAGAGACTTCAGAAAGTATTGTAGCCCTGCCAACATGTTCATTTTAGCCCTTTATAATCCATTTCAGACTTCCGTTCTCCAATGCTGTAAGATAATAAATTTATGTTGTTTTCAACTACTAAGTTTTTGGCAATTTGTTACAATAGCAATAGAAATGTAATATAAAACATTCCATAACCTTTATCTGCAATCCAGGTTCTATGACGCTTCATTATAGTTAGTTCGAAAAAGTGAGTCTTAATGAAAATGAAAGTAATAGAAACAACCCGTAGTAGTCATTCCAATCCCTCTTGTCATCATTTACAAAGATGTTCTATCATAGATATGTATTTTATTGAACATGTATATAATAAAAAGATACCCTAGCTCAATGATAGTGACACTAATAGTATATATTTGTTAAAACACTAGATTTTATATTTTGGTCAAGCATATTTTAAAATTTTTGTATATTTCGTAGTACCATGAACTCTTTGAGGAAAAAATGAACACTTACTTTTAGACTCTTCTATATAAAGACAATTTCTGCTTTAGTATTACTACTTTCTGTAACTCTTGACTATACATAAACTCCATTATATAATTAATTATATAGAATTATTTTTAGTTTGTGTTGATTTTCTCATTTTTTTCTTTCGCAACTAATTTAATGAGCATTTTAGTGGTCTATAAGGGAAAGAAAACCTCATGTCTTATGTCCTCTCCACCATCTTTACAGAAATTTTCCTGTTTAGTATTAAAAATGTGGAGGGGACAAGTTTACTGACAAGAAAGGACCATATCATGCTTTGTTATCAACAGATAATTCCTTTTACAGCAGGTATATAGCCTTTAACTGGATTGTAAATTGCTTTTCTAAAACTCAATTTTGGTAATAATTTACTTTTTTGGTTTATTTTACCCTAAAATCTAGGAGGAAATTGCATCTGCACACTATGAGGTCTGACAGTTTTGCAAACTTGCAACCATGTGCTTACATTGGCAGCACTTTACAAACAACTCACTAAGGGTTCATAACCTTAGTATATTAGAGTCTCACAGCTGTGTTCATGTCAGTGTGTTGTGGTGTCTTGCTGAGTGGTGCTCATTACTGTTGTTACATGTTTAGTGTGCCATTGCAAGAATGTCAAAGCTTGAATTACAGCAATGAACAAACATTAAATTTCTTGTTAAACTTGACAGGAGTGAAAGTGAAATCAGAGACATGTTAGTCCAAGTTATTGGGATAGTGTCATGAAGAAAATGGCAGTGTACAAATGGATTAAATTTTTTTTGAGGGGAGAGAAAGTGTCTCCAATGAAGAGAAGTCAGAATGGCCAGTAAGAGGCAGAAGAGATGAAGACATTGCAAAAATTCACCAAAGTGTGCATCCAAATCATTGGTTGACTGTGAGAAGTATAGCAGATCAAATAAACGTCAATAGACTAGAAAAATCTTAGCTGAAAATCTTAGGATGAGAAAGGTGATTGCAAAAATGGTCCCAAAGAAGCTCTTGCATTATGACAATGCACCAGCTCATAACACTGTCTGTGAGGGAGATTTTAGCCAGTCAAGAAATAGCTGTATTGGGACACCTTCCCTTTTCACCTGATCTGGCCCCCAGTGACATTTTTCTTTACCTGATGATAAAGGAAATATTGAAAGGAAGACATTTTGATGACATTCAGAACATCAAGGATAATATGACAAGAGCTTTGATGACCATTTCAGAAAAAGAGTTCTAAAATAGCTTTGATGGGTAGACTAGGCACTGGTATCAGTGCATAGCTTCCCAAGGGAAGTACTTCGAAGGTGACCATAGTGATATTCAGCAGTGAGGTATGTGGCACCTTTTCTATGATGATTTCATTAACTTAATTGCCAGACAACATATTTAAAGGAATCTCATCCTAGGAAAAGTCAATTTTCTAACCAGTTTTGTCTGTTTAGCAATATAGAACAACCTTATGTAAAGAAACTTTGGGTATTAAGTGTATCCGTGGCAATTATTGTGAATTTTTGAGTCAATTAATATAAAATTGGATGTACATGAATATTCACTTAATGAAAATAGAGCAAAATGTATATATAAATACAATAAATAGTCTTTTTTCTGACAAAGAATAGTCTTTTCGTCAAAAACCGTTTTTAGCTTTTTACAATTTGTAAAATTTGTCTTGGATCTTCATACATTTGTCTCCTAAAAGTAATGAATACACTGAATTCACTGTTTCAAAGCCTTTTTGAATAACTCCTGGGCAAAGTTGTTCTTGCCACAAAATACAGGGAAGGAATTCTGGACATTTCTCTGCTTAGGAACTCTTCCATATCCTTGAACAAGACATAGAGAACATTTTAGCAGACTCTGAAGAATTAAAACAGAGACAAGACTTCTACCTTAAAAATCTGCACTTGTGGATGACCTAACATTGGTGAAAAAATGCAAGATCACAGAGAAGAGTGAAGAAGGATAAACCATGAATGAATCACTTACTTTTATTTTCAATAGTACCTAAAGATGTTAAACTTTTTTTTAGATTTTTCTGTATTACTACTTACAAATATGTTTACAAACAGTTGGTTTTTATATTTTTCTCTTAATATTTTACTTAGTTGTTGTCCATAATTGTTGATACTATGTTTAATGTTCATTTTTCAATTTGTTTTTTATTAAAATGAGACATATGACATTTATAATTAAAATTAAACTCTTTAAGTCCTTATCCTTTAAAAAGCAATATCATCCCTCCTTCAACTCTTGCTCACTCTTGCTTCACATGGGTAAAATTTGCCACATCGTTAGAAATTGCTTTCAGTATTTAAACCCATAATTTTAATTACTATACTTCTACTAAAATATCTTAATTATCCCTTCAATATTAACTTATTGCTTTAGTAAGTGATACCTAGTATATCTATTATTTCTTCCACACATATACATATTTTTACTTTTATGGTTATAATGTTGCCATGTCCTTTGCTTACTTTTCTAAATATGTTTCATTAAATCATATCCAAATACTTTAACAAAATTATAATTCTTTATTTAATATGTGGAAAACATCTGAAATTTAGTAGCTTGATGCTTTTGGTTTGCTTGTTTTGGCAAGTAGGCTAAGGCTGGCTGCATAACTTCTAGGGTCTGGTGCAAAACAAAAATTCAAGCCTCATTGTTTAAAAGTATAAAAAGTTCCACTAAAATATAAAGCCTTTTCCACAGAAAATATTGTATTACTTATGAAACAAGGTGGGGTAATAGTGGGGTAATAGTGATATGTGAATAATGACATGAACTTACAAATTGCAAAAATAATATTTCTGGTATAATTAAAATAGTACAATAAGCAATATTATTTTGTTAGTGTGATAACTTAATTGATTATAAAATTTTTCTGGCTTTCTTTTCCGTAAATTAATTTATTATTTGAAAGAATATATCATTTTTGCCACTTTATTTTCAGTTCATGTAATTGAAAGTTACTTTAGTCATTCTTGGCAAATATATGATCACAACAATTTTTAATTTTGAGAAAGATCTTTCTGCTAATACAACCACTATGAATCTTTTATAGACAATGACTACAGTGGAATATATTCTTATCAATTATTTCAGACATAACTTTTAGTATATCTAGAGTTGATGATTCTTGTGGGACCATTTTTCCAAAAAGATTTAACTC
>CAUYQG010160152.1:0-17135 GCA_963574415.1 Tarsius wallacei | reverse complement strand
CCAATTTCTGTGTGCTTGGCAGTATGCTGGCTATGGGTTTCTCATAGATGGCTCTTAATGTTTTGAGGTATATTGCATCTATGCCTAGGTGTCCGGGGGTTTTTATCAAGAGGGGGTGCTGGATTTTATCAAAAGCTTTTTATGCATCTAATGTTTTTATATCTGTTGATGTATTTAATTCCATTTAATGTCTTGCAAATGCTGAACCAGCCCTGCATCCTGGGGATGAAGCCTACTTGGTCACGGTGGATGATTTTTGAGATGTGTTTTTGGATCTGATTTGCTAGAATCTTCTTGAGGATTTTTGCATCTATGTTCATAAGGGATATTGGCCTGTAGTTCTCTTTCTTTGTTGCATCTTTACCCGGCTTGGTTATCAGTGTGATGGCTAAATGAGTTTTTAAACTATTCTCTTCACAACAGTCTAGAAAAAGTGACTTGGAACAGGTATTATGCACAGAATATTCATATTCTGGCAGTTATAGCATAGTCAGCAATATGTGAAATAGCAAATTCAACAGGAACTAGTGATGTAATGAAAATAATAGTTGAATAGCTTGTATCTCTTAAAGACTATATTTGGAGGAATGGTAGATAGAATGCTTGAATGTCCACTACTATTGGCATTTAAACAGTAGCTCTGATGTGGTAGAAAGAGAGGATGAGTGCAGAGGTCTTTGTTTATGTTTATGAGTCTAATAGGGACCAGGCACCATGCCAAATGCTGGAAATAGGTAATATTATTTAACAATATAAATACATAAATACAACATCTTATATAAACTCTCTGATATCATCGTGAAATTGTTTTTTTTCTTGCAGAATACACAGGATTAACAAAGGGGAGCTATTAAGCCAGCAAAGCTCAAGATACACATATCCCATTTCCAAAAGATCAATTACAGGAAAAGAGGAGAAAAGTACTAACTACAGAATCTCTTGATTACAACCTCCTAGTATAGAAACTAAGAAATTATGCTGGCTTGCTTTTTAAAGTTTTAACCGGGGAATGGAGGTAAATGGAAAAATAAAAATCTGCCCTGCAGTTTTCTGTATCAGGAAAATAAGTTGTGATGGGATGTCACCTCTGATCTTGCCTCAAACGATGTAGGAGTTACATCTGAATGTCACCAAGGGGCCACAGTTTGGGTTTTATTAGCAGCAGGTCTAAAACTTCTAAGTCCAGGACCTCACTATGAAGCTTGACTGTGGACTATGGGCAAACACCCCAGGGCCACCATCACCACCATGGGAGCTGCTCAGAAGTCTTTTCCTGCCCGAGAAAGGAAGAATCACGCCTAACAGTAGACTAAAGGCAAAGTGTATTTATAGGAACAACAACAAAAAACACCCAAAAGCCTTTGGTTGTTGCCTGTCTCATTGTCTCCTGAAACTCCTGTTGCATCATATTAAGTTAAGCAAGACCAAGCATGTGGAAAGAAGGCAGCTGGTAATTCTTCTATTGTTCTAAAACACAGCATTTGAAGAAGGGACTAAGTATCCCCATTTGCACAAGTGAGGAAACAGAAATTAGGAGAGGCTGACTTTCTTGTCTATTACCACAGGGGTTAAGTAGCAAAACCAGGAATTTTTTTTTTTTTTTTTTTGAGTTGGAGTCTCACTCTATCACCCAGACTGGAGTGCAGTGGCCGCTCCCGGCCACTGCAGCCTTAACCTGCTGGGCTCAGGAGATCCTTCCGCCTCAGCCTTCCAAGTAGCTGGAACTACGGGCACGCGCTACCACGCCCAGCTAAAAACCAGGAATTTGAACATGGGTTTATTGTCATGCATATGATCTTTGAGTCCCCTGTCTTGTCATAAAGATGGCACCAGTGGGATATGGATGACTACTATTTAGTGTAAACTGTCCTCCAACAATAGAAAATCAGAAAGATAGAAAAAAGAGGGAGACTCAGGACAGCAATTTCTAGTTACCATTGTAAATGACGATCAAATAAAAAGGGCACAAGAACCATACTGGCAGGATGCAGAATTTGCACTTTATTCCTTCCTGAAGTAGCAATCATTTCCAGCTAATCTTTTTTTTTTAATGAAGTATTAGTAAAGATCTGTACCTGGGCCAGGTAAGTCAGATTGTTTTTTTTCCTTCTACAAATATTGGTAATCAACCCTTAAGAAATTGGGCCTTGGCTGGGTTCAGTGGCTCAGCCTGTAATCCCAGCACTTTGGGAGGCCGAGACGAGTGGACTGCCTGAGCCCGTGGATTCAAGACCAACCCAGGCATCTTGGTGAGACCTCGTCTCTACAATAAATCAAAAATTAGCCGGGCGTGGTAGCGCGCACCTGTAGTTCTAGCTACTTAGAAGGCTGAGGCGGAAGGATCACTGGAACCTAGCAAATTGACGGTGGGGTGTCTGTGGGTATGCCACTGCACTCCAGCCTGGGCAATGGAGTGAGACTCCAACTCAAAAAAAAAAAAAAGAAGAAGTTGGGTTTTGACAAAGGCTGAACCCCTTGGGCTTAATGCTGATGGAAGGACTGATCTCCCATACTCTGATCCCTAGAGGTAATACTGACCAAGGAGAGGACCTAAGGAGAAATTCTGCCAATGTAGCTCCTATTATTTTTTAAACTTTATTTTCATGAAGGCTTCCAATTGAGAGAGGATGCTGAATCTATTTTCCATAGACAAGTGTTTGTGTTTTCGCATTCTTATTATAGGAAAAGGGTGTAAAAAGGAACAGACAATAACCACATTGAAATTGGAACAGCACAGTGTAAATTTTGAAAGCTGGATGAAATTTTGCCGGATGGCCTGCATTTTGAAAGCTCCATTATCTTAGCTCCCAAATTAAGAAAACATGTTTTATTTTCTGGAATAAATATAATTTTATAACTA
Organism: Tarsius wallacei; assembly: GCA_963574415.1. NCBI lineage: Eukaryota > Metazoa > Chordata > Mammalia > Primates > Tarsiidae > Tarsius > Tarsius wallacei. The sequence goes on along the minus strand of CAUYQG010160152.1, from coordinate 14,275 downwards.
TAAAAAAAGTTTTAAAGTCATTTCAAAGGCTTGACAAATTTAACCAAACTTCTTAAAGCCATTCTGTCACCCAAAGGGCAGTGCAACTGAATAGAGGAACAAAATGTGCATGAAATGTTTCATCAAGTAAGTGTAATTGGCAAGACCCTTAATCCACCACCTCACAACGCTAGGCACACCCTCCAAACAACACAGATGACAAATAGGAACAACATGGTGGGGCTTTGCTCATGCAACACATCTGTTCAATTGGATGGATCATGTTTTAGATTTGGGCATAACAAGTTTTGATTGTCTTTATGTACAGTGACAGCAGCGTAATGAATGTTGTTTGAACTCTGAATTATATAAATACGTTGACATGTTGATTTGAGAAGAGAAAACAAAGCATGTGAAAATTGGCAAAATACCCATTTCAAGTATTATAGATACTCTTCTCAAAAAAAGAAAAAAAGACTAGCACTCAATTGGCAGACCACCCACAAAGTGCCATTAAGATCTAAACAACTTGAAAAAAAGACAATGTTCTCCAGCCAGTATAATTCCTGAAAGTATCAACTTTTAAAAGCTCTTAGTTCAATCCAGTGATCTTAAACTATTTCCTTAAAATACAGGCGCCTTTGTGTATTTAGTGGAAGTTCCTTCACATATGTATGAAATGAATTGTGATCATTAAAAAAGGCTAATAATAATATTGCTAGTATTTTTAGGGCTCGTCCAATGAACAAAACAGGAATGTTACACATGTTATCTTATAAGAATCCTATCATCAACTCTACAAAAAAAATTAAATAAAACATGCACATTCATTAAAGAAAGAAAGGCAAAGATATTAAATAAAGTGAATAAAGTCGCACAGCAAGATTTAAATTCAGGCCCATCTGATTCTAAGAAATGTGGTCTTTTCACTACTATGCCCTGACAGTCTTTAACTCCTTTTTTCTACAGTAGTTATAATTAGCTTACAATGGATAAAATCCATTATTAATAATAAAAAAGAAACAAAAAAATCCAAAATAAGGACTCAATTCCTAGAAGAAGAAAAAAAGTCAGTGACAAAATCTTCCAGCGAAACAAATAAGCAATTAGATGGGCAAATGTGCATTCAATTTGCATGAAACAAAAAGAGGAAAATGTCCAATAATAATTCAAAATAAGTTTGTCTCAAGCAATGAAGATAGAGTAACCTGAATATTTTCTCTCTATGGAGTTAACCATCTGTGGAAGAAATAAGTCTACCTGACTCCAAGAAGAGCCTAATTAAATATGTGGGAATGCTTTTGCCCTATCTTTCTCTGATGATTCTGACCACTTATAGTCATTCTTTTTTTTTCCTACCTTCCTACCTCACTTAATACCTGAAAGACATGTGGGATTTCACTTTGTATTATTAATTTCTTTTTCTATGTTTAGGTCTCTACAATGAGATGTAAGGTCCTCAAAGAAGATAAGAATGTCTTGAACCTTTTGTTATGTCTCATAAGCCTTACATACAATAAGCGCTTAATTAATTGTTGGTTTAATTCAAGGCAAGATTTCTTCCACTGAGATTATCTAAAACTTGACTAAATGGTAGCATAATGGTTTCAGTTACCTAGGCAACCTTTGAAACTTTTTGCAATGCAACTTGTATTTTCAGCGAAAAATATTCAATTCTTTGCAATGGATATCATCCTTTTGCCTTTTAATAGGCAGATCACTGCATGTGCAAGCAACAGGTGCCGATGAAGTTTACATTTATATACAACCTGTGTTTCTCAAAAGTTTTATTGCATTTTAATTTCTGCCATGCAAGAATTAATCAAGGAGCCACCAAGCAACAAACCGATTATACGATCCACTGCAAAACAGGAAAGACCATGACAGAATTAGTAGAAAGAAGGGAGTAGATCCAATTTGAAAAACATGGTCCTACATAAGAAATTAAAGCCATAGAAAAAGAGAAAAGGACAAAAAAACATGGAGGATGAAGAAGATTGGACCAAGACTCCACGATGTGTAAGTGCAAGTTGAGAGTTAAGATGTTCTATAAACGTTTATTGAGTGACTGAAGGAATGAACGCATAATATCAGAGCCCCTGCACTTCACCGCACTTGAGAAAGTAGACATGTGATGACAGGATAGTAAAAGGGGATTGAAGGTCAGAGTTAAGAGGCACTTAAAAAATACAACTAAGCTGAAGCAACCAAGAGTTCTTTGGGAACTGTGCAGAAAAACTGAACGTTATGTTGTACTGCCTTTGAGAACTCCCAAGAAGCTTTGGCCAATGCTGGCTACCAAGCAATACATTAAAGAGTGATGGCCACATTGTGCCTCTCAGAATCATCCAGGTGGCTGGATGAAAAGGGGGTGCACCACTTAGCAAACTCTTTCACCAGCTGTCTCTATGTGTGAATTTTGAAGCTGCCAAACCGCACACGAATGGCACGTTGGCCTCTATCGTCACACAAGCGCAGTGAGCCACTGTCGCAGATGTGCTGTGTTCGCACAATATTCCGGGTGGCTAGAGGGCAGCTAACTTCCTCAGAGGACGCTGGGTGCACCAGCTGCTGGTGACAGCAATAGAAGCAGATAGGTTCTGCCCTGTAGTTTTTAAATGCTGCCTGCTTTTAAAAGGCAGAGCCTCCGAATAATGCAGGAGCTAACAAGTTTGCAAAGGAAATGCACTTGCAATATGAAAACCAGAGCAGCTGGGTATCCAACTGTGTAAAGAAACACAGAGGGCTCTTCTTTTCTCTCAAACTGACATTACTCACCCGGGTTTTATAGAGTCGAAAGCATATGCTTAAGTATAATTACTCAACAACTCAGACCAATTTCCACATCACAACCACATAAATAGGATATTGGATTCCACCTAGGTGGTGACTATGTGACTCTTTTGCCTGGATATTTCTGATCAGAACTGTAAACCAGTGTGGCTCTAGAGGTAACATTTGAAAATTAATTTGAAAACTAAAATACTTCATACATACAAAATATGTGTAACACTCTATATAAAATAGATAAGATAAATGCCAAGCACTCACCACCCAGATTAAGAAAGAACATCACTGATGCAACCCAAGTTCTATCTCTCTCCCTCCACATGGGTAGTCCCCAGGAACAACTACACAATTTGAGCAACCTGGTGCAAAATACAAGATTCTTTATTTGAAATTATTAAGAATTTCAAGGTGGTGACAGCAAAACACTAAACTGCACACCCAGGGTTCTTCTAAGCACAAGCCCTGTATCACCAGTCACAGCCCCACAAAACTGGCACTGGTAGTCCTCTTGCTCACCACCCAAACAGAGAGAGGATTACACTGGACTTTCTGGCTATAAATACTGTTTAGTAGGCTTTAGTTAATATATAACAATTAAATATGCTTGAAGTTATAAACATGCTGTATATCTGGCATCACATGTTTGAGATTCGTTCATGTTGATCTATAAAGTTGTTAGTCATTTATGTTAATTGCTTACACTACACCAGTTAATTAATGTCAATACATATTTAAATATTTTCCTGTTAACAAACATTCGAGTTCTTCTGGGTATACTCCCAGTAGGGGGATTGTGGAGTCGTATGGGAGGTCGATTTTTAGATCTTTTAGGAATCGCCACACTGTTTTCTGGAACTCAAATCACTCCATGAAAAAGATACCTGCACACGCATGTTTATTGTAGCATTATTTACAATAGAAAAAACATGGAACCAACCATGCTGCCCATCAAAAGAGGACTGGATTTTTTTTTAAATGTAGTACATGTTCATGATAGAATATTAGGCAGCCATAAAGAAGGACAAAATTATGAACTGCATAGCAACTTGGATGGACTTAGAGGCTATAATACTGAGTGATCTATCACAGAAACAAAGAACTGAGTATCACATGTTCTCACTCATAAGCGGACCTTGAACAACTATTGCAATACTATAAGAAAGGGATTGGCAGTAGTGGGAAACTGCCAGGAGAGGGCAGGGGCGGAATTGGCAGTAATGGGAAACTGCCAAGGGAGAGGGGGGCACACCTTATCAACAAGGGTACCTGCATAATGAACATTTGTATACCTAACCCTGAATTGTACCCCACATATTTAAAATTAAAAATTTTTTTTAAAGCCACACTCAAAAAAAAAGAACATTCCAGTTTTCATGTTAGGTTGTTTCTGTAAGAAGCAATGCCTTAAGGAACATTTTTACACGTCTCCTAATGCACATGTTTAGAGTTTCATATGTTTTAGGTATGTTTCCTGTAATCAACATACAATTGTACTTGGTTTTAATCAAGTCTGACAATCCATCTGTTACTGGTGAAATTGGTCCATTTACATTTACTATGGCTACTGATACATTTTGATTATTTTTATCATCTTACTCTGTTTCTTTGGGCCCTGCTTTACCCATGCTTCTTCTTTTTTTGTTTGTTTCTCATATCTCACCTTTTTTTTCCTAAAGTTTTAATTGAATTCTTTCTCATTCTGCCCTTGGAATTTTAGCACACTTACATATCAAAGTTTCAGGTTAACTGTTATTTTTAACTCTCCAACCAAACAATGCAGAAACTATAGAATGCTTTAACTCTTGTCACCCCTCTCAATTTATAAGCTGTTGTCATTCAGTATTTTAGTTCTGTCTTGTTGTTTTTGCCCTACAAAATATAGTTACTATTATATATAAGTGTCAGTTATTATTTAGATTTGTCTACATGTTTACCCTTTTCATTTTTCTTCTTATTTTTAGACATTCCTTTTAGAGTAATTATTATTCCTTCCAAAGTGTAGCTTTTAGAATTTCTTTTAATTAGAACCTTGTAGTGATAAACTCTCAGTTTTGTTTATCTAAAAATGTATTTGGTTTTATTTCTTGAAATACAGTTTTGCTTGCCAAACAATTTTAGATTAACAGCTACTATATTTCAATACAACATTCATGGTTGCTATTAGTCTAATTACTATTCCTCTCTAGAAAAGAGAATAATTTTAGAATTTTCTCTTTGTGTTTAGTATCTTCCAGTGCCACCACAATGTTTATATGTGTAGATTTATTCTTGTTTTTTATTTGGAACAAATCTTGCTTCTCTTCTGATGATTCAAATCTATCATCAGTTCTGAAAACATCTCAGCTACAGTCTATTCAAATATTGCCTCCTCACTTTCTGCTGTCTCAAATTTAAAATGCTTCAATTTCTCATTATAACCTGTTTCTCTTACCCTCAATTTTTTACTGTCAGTCTTTTTATTCTATACACTATGCTGTGGTTTATTTCTTCATATTTATCTTCTATTTATTAGTTCTCTCTTTAGCTATATCTACTTACTGTTAAACTATTCATGTTTTTTGTTGCAACAAATTTATTTTTCATTTTAAGGGTTTTATCATTTCTTTAGAAGCCAAATTAGTCCCAAACTAGGAACTAAAAGAGAGATGTGTCTATTTTTACAATTTCCCAGTTTAGCAGTTGTCTCTGGTCCAAAGGGACGTTTTCTAGGGCATGGGTTGCTGAGGAATGAAGCCAAGTGGCTAATCTATTCATCCTCAGTTCAACCAGTTAGTGAAGACAGCATGAATCATAGGTCCATTGTCTTAGACTATATCAGTGAGTATTAGAATTGAGAAGGGGTGCCTTTTGCATAGTGTTGGCATGGCCCATGGTTCTTCTGTTCCTGCTTTCACCTTTGAGCAAGTAACAAGATGGGACTGCCTAAAATCCAGTCAGTGCTGAAAGAAAAGGGAAACAGACCTGTAGTAGGGTCTGGGTCGATACAAATTGGATGCTTACAGATGTCAATGCAGACTAGAGGGAGATGTGGAGTTGATATGACAAGAAAGTGAGAAGAAGGAAGAAGAAAAAAACTCAGGTGGGAAAGAGAATGGACTGTTGATTCAGTTCTAGTTGCCTAATGTCAGGAAATGTGTGATGGCACTATTAAACTTAAAATCACCAGGCACTCTCTATCCTCTCAGACTGTGTGTGTGTGTGTGTGTTTTATAATCTATCTCATATACATAGCATGCATACTTTAAACCTAAACTATAGGATATACTTTAGTACCACATTTGATATTTAATAATATTTTATGCTGTGACTATGGTAGAGACACAGCTTGCCAATTACATTTTTAGCAATCACACCGAAGAATGAATATTTCACAAGAAACCTAAAGGGATTTCTTTTTTATTCTTTCACTGGGGAAGGAAGACAATCATCTGAAGAGGCAGCTTAAGGGGACCGTTTAGATGTTGTAAAGAGTCATCAAGTTTATTATTTGTGACATAAATGGAAACTTTTTAAGTAGATTACGTTCTGACATAAAGAATTCCAGTTAAGGCACCAGATTGCAAGGCAAAGACACAAACAGCTGCTGCAGCTTTGAAACTGTACTTACTGCTCAGTTGTTCACAAAAATGTTTAGATCAACTTCACTACTTTCAAACTTTCTGCAGACAAGTGGCGTGGATGTATTACAGGCCTAGGGAATGGTTTTAGAAACAATCAAAGGCTGATACAAAGCCAGGAAATGTTCAGGGGGTACAAGCCTCTACTTCATGACCAAATGAAGCATTCACTACAAAGACTGTGATATTATTGAAGAAAACATGGACAACCGAACTATGAAGCAAAATGAAAAACTTAAACCATAATAAAATCATGGCTATTGTACCTAAGCAGTCCCCAGAGAATCGATAGACAATTTGATTCCTAAGGAATATGAATCCTACTTGCCAAAGAGAATCTGAGGGACCAATTCTTTTATGCTATTTTCTCTACCCAAGTCTCTGGCATGCTGGAGTCCAGTCATCCTTCAAACCTAGATCAGCTTCCACTCCTCCAAAAAATCCTATTTCATTAGCTCCCTTCGATTCCCACAGCACATAGGATGGATCGATCTCCATTTGTATTAATGCCATTGAATTCTGTAGCACAAAATTTGCTTCACTATTCAACTTGCTATATAAAGATGCCACATGGAAAACTTCATAGCAATCACAAAGTTTGCTAACATACCACATCTTATTTATGGTTTTAACAATTCAGTGATGCCAATATGGAAAACAGGATTACTGTTACCTCATTGTATATTTGGCACATAGAAGATAATTGGTAAATATGAGTTGAATCGGTTTCAAATTTTGACAAAGAAATGAAATCTCCATGATACTTTCAAGATTACACAGTTAAGAATCAGCAAAACTAAGTCTTAGCACACACCTAGATCCTCTGGCTCCCAGTCCAGTTCAGGGTTCTTTCCACTATCAGGACTGCCTCTCATAATCTACCATATTTTTACACAAACACAATTTCACACATACACACAAGCACATACACACACATATACATTCCCACGCTCACTCTTAGACACATGCACAAGAGCACACACACACTCACATACTTACACATTGTTACACATTTATTCCCACAAGCACATATATCCTCCACATTCTCACACTCACTTATATAGAAGCACTTACACACTCACACACAGTTTACCTACCAGATTGAAATCTCTCACCTATCACATTTAAATTGTGCTTCAATATGAAAGACCCCAAGCTGGTTTCTAGTGCACCTACAGTAAAGCTTGCAAATAAATTGTTCATTGAATTTAAAGAAACGAAATGCCTATTAAATGACACTAAACATGTTGCATTATCCTATGAGATAATTTAAATAAGTTACAATAAGCATAAGTCTTTATTTTCCTTGTTAAGAAAATGACACATATCATATATCATATATCTACGGCTCTCTTGTGCCGTACTAAGAAGACACAAAAAATAATTCAGAAACAGCAGAAAATGAAGTCATACAGGAAGTAAAAATAAACTTGAGGTTGCCTAGCACACTGTCCCCTATGCCTATCTGGGGAGAATTCTAACACTTTTCTTAGTCAAGTGCTAACACCTGCAGTGTGAACAGTTGGAAACCACCAAGGGAGGTAGTCTTACTCCCAAGAGTAAGCAGACGAGTTGAGGAGGCAGTGGGGACCTGACAAGCATAATCTCTACAATCTCTCAAACCTCCAGCCTCTGCACACACAGAAAACCATTGTCCTTGGGAGTATTGCTTAGACCATTCTGTGAGGTGTCGTCCCAACTATGGTGCTGAGAATATGGGTGTCTTTGTATCCCTGGATATTAGCACCTTTTTTTTTTTAGAAAGCAAGATTTATTAACAGGACAGAAAAGCTCCCACAGTGGGAGGGGACCTGAGGGGATTGCCTGTTATTGGCGCCTTTAATGTTGTTTGGTGACATATATCATATCTATACAACAATGTACCCATCATAGCAGATCAGGTCAGTTATCTCACAAGTTTCTCTAGTTCCTATTACCCTATACAAGAAATCATGAATGTTTTAAAAATATTATTTGTGGGTTTCCAGTTAAATCCATTCGTTTGAGTTATCACAGCCTTGAGTTATCTGGTGTGAGGGAGGGTGAGGGAGTCCGAAGAAGAGAAAAAGCCCAAGAATCACCACCAACCTCCAGTCCAGGATCAGGACTTTTATTAGATGCCCAGGGACAAAGTGATTGCTGCCATATGTGGTTACATTTTCCAGAACAAAATAAATAAATTAAAAGTGTCTACAGAGGAGCTAAGCATTATAATTTTTAAAATCTGTTTCTAAGAATTATTTTACCATCAACTTATATTGGTGATCTTGGGACTACATAAATAAAAAGAATCCCAAGCTTTTATTCTAATATACAACAAATACATAACTCCTTTGTATTGCTTAAGAAACATCTTATGAGTGAAGAGAATGTATTGACTCTAACTGGTATCCTCTTAGGAAGAACCTAAGAGTTGACGAGATTGCAGTTTGGTGGTAAACATGTTTCATATATGAACAATTCTATTGTTATAAAAGTACGATGGGTAGGGCTTTATTTCATTTATTCTTCACAACTGCCCATGTTAAAGCTCAATTTTAAATTATTTTTTCAATATTTAAATTATTTCAGTTTTTTAAACTTTAAATTATTCCCATTTGAAGTTCAGCAAATTGAAGAGGCTTTCCTAAGGACACACAAGTCAGTGTATGACAAAGCAGGCTAAATGCAAACCAGATCTTCTCATTTTAACTCAAGTGCCTCTTAGAGTTGATGGAGGCATAAATGGAGTCCATGTGTTTTGACCCAAGTCCACTTCTCCTGACACAATAGCACAGCTGACAAATAAAAAATATGACTCCCAGAGAGTCATGAGTGAAAATAATAGCAAAGATTTCTTTCTTTCTTTTTCTTTCTTTCTTTCTTTCTTTCTTTCTTTCTTTCTTTCTTTCTTTCTTTTTGTTGCTTTCATGGACAACTGCCATTTAGTTAAGAAAAAAAATTGAGCCTATCTTACTATAACCACTTACAGGTTAGAGGTAGTAGAGGCATAGGAAATCTTTCTGGGGCCAGATTTGAATCTAAGCATCTGGATACTTAATAAAGGGTTTCTCAACAACAACTCTATTGAAATGTTGAGCCACATATTTCTTACATGTAGAGGTGAGGGAGAAGGCCCTATGCTTCATAAGATATTTTCAACATCACTGTCTTTTACCCACTAGATGCCAGTGGTAAAAATCAAAAATGTGTTCAGACATTGCCTCCCTGTGAGGCAAAAATCATCACTTCCCCTTATAGAGACCTATAGCCTTAAAAGAAGTGTGATTTATATTTTTTGCACCTGAAAGGAGTTCTGGTTTTTTCTTAATTATAAAATGTTACTGAGAAATATTCCAAACTTCTTTCAGATATAGAAGGAATCCAAGAACAGACTGTTTTCCCCACCAAGTATGAAATAATTTCCTGAATACATACTACCAATAGCAACAATCTTGTAGTTGGCAGTGACTTCCCTGATCTTTAATTTTCTGTCACTGATGGGACGTTTACCACAGAGTGTGTCCTGATAGCACAAAAGCATGCTGTGAGTAGTAACATACTCATAAGATATTAAGTATTAGGGGAAATTTTGTCCTTCAAATATTTATAGGTAGAATATGACAAGTGTATTAAATGTGGTACTAGAATCTAGGAACTTTGGCAGTGTGCAATGAAGTAACAGAGGGAAAAAAAACAAACAAAAAAGTGATGAACATGTATGATCAACTGACTCCAACTAAATATTCCAAAGCAATTCAATGAAGATATCAAAGTTTTTTCAACAGCGGTGTTCAATCAACTGGATGTCCATATGGGGGGGTAAAAAAGGAACGTGAACATTGACTCTTACCACACAGTATTCATAAAAGTTAGCTTGAAATCAACCACAGACCTAAATGCAAAACCTAAAGCTAAAAAAGGCCTTAGAAGAAAACAAAGGAGAGAAGGGAAAAATTTTTTGCAACTTTGGAGTAAGCAAAGATAGAAAAAAAAAAAGAAATGTAAAAGGTAAAGATGAGAAATAGGGCTTCATCAAAATGTAAAATGTTTCCCTTTGAAAAGTGCCATGAACTAAAAAAAAAAAAAAATTGCCAATGTGTCTTGCAGACAAAAATTTGAATCCAGAATATATAAGGGACTCTTACAACTCAAGAAGAAGACAAACAGCACAGTTGTTTAAATGGGAAAAAAAAAAGTTGAATAAACGCTTCACAAAATAAAACCTAAAAATGGCCAATAAGCACATGGAAAGATGCTCCATATCACTGGCCACTGAGAAAATGCAAATCAAAACTACAGAAAAATATCATTGCACATGGTAAAAGAAACCACAGAAAGATACCATTGCACATTGGCTAAAATCTAAACAATTGAACATATCAAATGTTGGCAAGAATATAGAGAAACTAGAAACCTCATACAGTGCCAGTGGGGATATAATATGAGAGAACATTTTAAAAACAATTCAACCATTTCTTAAAATGTCAAACATACAACTACTATACTATCCAGCCACTCTAGCCCTAACTATTGACCCTTGAAAAACAAACAAATATGTCTGCATTAAAATGAAGATAATCAGCTGGGCTTGGTGGCTCAACCTGTAATCCCAGCACTTTGGGAGGCCGAGGAGAGTGGATTGCCTGAACCTGGAGGTTTGAGACCAGCCCAGACAACTTGGTGAAACTACGTCTGTACAACAACAACAAAAAAGAAGAAGAAGATAATCATAGCAGCTTTATTTATAATTAAATGCTTCAAACAAATTAAGATATATCCATACAGTGGAATCCTGCTCAGCACTAAAAAGGAATGAACAATTAATATATGTAATATTATAGATGAATCTTAAACTTATGTTATGTGGAGGAGGCTAGCCAAAAAGGAAAATGTACTACATGATTTCATTTATATAAATTCTAGAATATGCAAACAAATTTGTAGTGGTTGGTGAGAAGAAGACATGAATTTCAAAGGGGTACAAGAAAATTTGTCTAATGACTGACATGTTTGCTATCTAGATTGTGATGATGACTTTAAGGATGTGTGCCTATGTCAAAACTGCTGAAATTGTAAACTTTAAATATATATGGTTCATTGTACTTCAATTATAACTCAATAAAACAAAAAGAAACAAGTTGTAGGAGAAGAAACATTTGTATCTGCTTCGTAGAAAATGCAATTAAAGAAAAAATTCAACCCACAATCCCTATTATTTCAAAGTAACTACTGGAGATAATTTTGGTAAAGTTATATGTTGCATAAACACCCAAGCCATGACAAAGTTGTGCTTGGGAACCAGTCTAACTAGTGTATCTGGACTTTCAGGCCAAGATTTAAAATAATACACACATATTCACAGACACATATTCTCACCCTACAATCTATTATAAAGCAAAATGGCCCATGTTACAATTGTTTCTTTCTGCCATATTCTGCAGCTTTCTTCATTTAAAGCTGTCATTTTTCTGTCATTTTTGTTCAAGAAAAAACTCAAGGCCGGGCTCAGTGGCTCAGCCTGTAATCCCAGCGCTTTGGGAGGCCGAGGTGAGTGGATTGGCTGAGCCCACGGGCTCGAGACCCACATGGGCAACGTGGTGAGACCTCATCTCTACAATAAATCAAAAATTAGCCGAGCATGGTAACACAGGCCTGTAGTTCCAACTACGTGAAAGGCTGAGGCAGAAGGATCGCCGGAGCCCAGCAGGGCGAGGCTGCAGTGGCCGGGAGTAGCCACTGCACTCCAGTCTGGGTGATAGAGTGAGACTTCAACTGAAAAAAAATAATAATAACTCACTTATCTAAATAAATGATATGCCCTTACATAATGAACTATTTGAGTTGGTGTTTATATTAACGTTCAAATAATATAACATGTTACAAATGTTTAGAAGTCGTGGAAATTCATTATTGAGATCATTTCTGTGTTCTCTATATTCTGTGAATGTGAAAACCAAAAAGAATGCAAAGTAATATTAAATAGGTGTTGTAAAAGTTCCAGTCCTGCAGCAGATGTACTCTGAGTGAGTTTTCATGTCCCCAGCCTAAGCTAAGTCAAACAATAGATGCATGTAAATATTATTTGAGTTATAACAAAGAGATTAGCTAACAACCGTCTCCCCTCTGCCCCTCCCAATCACAAATTTATATTTTTCCTGTATTTGACAACTTTGAGCATCTTTTTCTGAAAAGAAAAGAAAAGAAAAACTGAAAAACAACAAAAGACCCATAGGACTTGAATGCTTGTTAGGTGTGCTGTATCTTTGCACTCATTAAATACAAGATTGCAGTTCTGTGGCTTATAATAACATTTTATGCATCCATTTGTTTATCTCTAATAGTAGTGAATTATATTTTATGTCATAAGTTAGGCATCATAGGGAGTCAGGGTGAACGTGTGAACTGACTGATTCTGACACAATATCAGGCTCTTTGATCAGAGCTTGACTATCACTACATCTGGCCAATGTAGAACTAAATAAAAATATTTTCCAATATCAGTAAATGCCTTGATGAAAATGATGTTATAATCTACAATCAGGGTTAGCACTTGGGGAACAAAATGAGACAAAAGAATGAATCAGGTCAAATGAAGGGGGAAAAGGGAACATAATATACAAACAAACAAGAAATAAGATAAACCTCAAAAATTTAACTTAAAAAGCAAGCAGTCCAGGACCAAGTAGACTCTATATGGAAAGGTGTGTTGGGGGGGGGCCACAAATATCAATACTCTCAAGCAAATATGAGTGATCGTATGCTAATTATATTTTTTAAATGGAAGGAACGATAGTCAAAATGAAGTAATACTGTGATTTAAACATACACATACACACAAAATGTGGAAGAGATACTGCACTCAAAAATGGCTTTATAACTCTCTAGCTCTGTAATCTTGGCCAGGCCATTTAACTTTACTTGGCTTCAGTTTTTCCTGTTTAATAAGAATAATAATACAACACAATCAAAGAACAGTTGCTATATGAATTGAGTGAGATAATGTTGACTGAGCCTTAACACAGAGCAAGGAGCAAGTCCAATAATTTGTAGGTACTTTTACAAATGTATTCAGGATCCACAATGGGCAAAAACTGATGCTATGAAGCAACATATTTGTTGTGCTAAAGATGCATTGGTACACATGCCTACATCACAAGTATTTCTAAAAAGTGGTAATAGCCATGTAAGAAACACTGAGAAAATAATTCTAGTAATCCACAACAGTTCAATTCATAGAAATGATTAATAATAGAGATATTACATGAAAAGGAGGGACCTGAAATGAAATTAATTATTTTCCTGAATTGAAAGTTTCGACACAGGTTCAGAAAGATCCCAGAGAATCCCTCAAGAATAATCTGAAAATAAAGCTATACCCTTTTTGACATCAAAAATTAAATATCATATTTTACCACCTGCAAATAAGGGGGTGTGATGGTTAATATTAGGTGTCAACCTGCCTGGGTTAAGGGATATCCAGATGTTTGGTAAAATACAAGTATTATTAATATTTCTGGGTGTGTCTATGAGAGTGTCTCCAGAAGAGATGGCATTGGAATCAACAGACTGAGTAAGAAAGAACTACACTCACCAACGTGGACAGGTATCATTCAATCGGTTGAGAGCTCTAATAGAACATAAAGGCAGAAGAAAGGCAGATTTGCTCTCTCTTCTGGAGCTGGGACATCCATCTTCTCCTGCCCTTGAATATCAACATTCCAGGTTGTTGGGCCTTCAAACTCTGGAACTTACACCGGTGGGCACCCTGACTCTCAAGTCTTTGAACTCAGACTGAATTACACCCCATACTGTCCTGTATGATGTACCCCCTGAATCTGAATCTAAAATTTTATATATATTTGTGTGTGTGTGTGTGTGAGAGAGAGAGAGAGAAAGAGGGAGAGAGA
>CAUYQG010160149.1:0-22311 GCA_963574415.1 Tarsius wallacei | reverse complement strand
TTATTTCTGGCTAAATATGCTAAATATTAGAGGGGGAGGTAATGACGTCAACAGCTCCCGAACATGTCCTAGCAGTCTCGGGGTCTTTGGCTTTCCTGATTTCTAAGGTTCAGCAAGCCTCCGTGGCCGGGTGTCAACAACTGCTGAGGCAGTATTGACAGGACTTACATGGCAAGGAGGCAGGGATCTTTCAAGAATCCAGGAAGTCTTGAACCTAGAAGACCAATCTGAGGTGAAAAAAGGATATGACAGTGACTGTGTGCTCCTTCTCCATCTCCTCTGAACAAAGCTCACCCACCTTAGTTGACTCATTTCACTTTGTATGTGCCCTGTCCCATATGCACATTTGGTAGCTGAAAAAAGAAAGAACAAAAAGTAGTTTTAGGTGAAGTGTGCGTACTTTCACAGCTGAAGACAGACATTAGAAGAACCAAAATACTGACTTCTCTTTTCATTAAAATTCTCTCACTCTTTTAATCAAATTCTTCTCTGCTTGACCTCAAATGCTGTCCTTTCTCACAGTGAGTTCTAGAGACTGGTCATGTTACCTTCTTTGTCTTTGTCCTTTCCGGAACCTTCTTTGTCTATCCCGTTTTCTTAATTTGTAAATGTAAATTAGAATCCCCGACCCTCAACTTTTTCCACATGGACTTAATAGGTACATTCCTTTAAGCTCTCTGTGTACTCTTTTGTGGCATAAGGATCTTTCGACTCAAGAAAAGTATGTTTTCTTCTTCTTTCTCTTTCTTCCTGCCTTATCTCCCATAGCACCATACTAAATCTATTTCTCTACAGCGGATGTTCTCAGCCTTGGCTGCACAATAGAATAATTTGGAGACCTTTTAAAAATCCCAATCCATAGGCTATACCAAAGACCAATCCAATCAGGATTTCTGGGGGTGAAACCCAGGCACCAGTACTTTAAAGTTCCCCAGATGATTCCAGTGTTGCAGTCAGGGTTGAGAAGCACTGATCAACAGCAACACCTAATTACTTCCCTGTTTCCCGAGTTGGCATTTTTTTCTTGATTTTCATGCCCATTGCATTTTCTTGGCATCAAATGCCTTCCCATATTCTGCCACCTAAAACAAAACAAAACAAAACCTGCACAACCACCAAAGTTCAACCCAAATGCCCCCCTCTCTACAAAGTCTTATCTTCTTCCTTAGCACTGGTATGAATTTCTTATTCCTCCTTCTCACTCTCACCCAAGGGATTTGTATCTATACTTAACACATAGGACACTAGGCTTTCAACTCTAGTTTCAGACATGTCTTTCTCCTGAATGGATTTTGAACTTTCTTAAAAATAGGAATTTAGTCTTATTTATTTACACACAGTTAACATTCAGTTATGTATTTTGAAATAAAATTAAAATTTCCAAAATTGAATGATATAAATACATCTATATCCTTCCTATATATATTGTGGTGATGACTTGTGCCTCCTATTAAAAATCAGTTCTTCAGAAAAGCCATGATATCATTTCTTATAAAAATGTGGGATGTGATTTACTATTCCTGGTAATAGTTACTGCTCATCAATGATAAACTTTGAAGTCAGTGATAACATAATTCAGCAGACAGGGTGATTTTCAACCTACACATGATGCCATATGGGCTTCAAGACAGCATTACCTCCTGCTCACACAAATATACTCCATGTTTTGTTTTGTAAAACTTGACTTAGATTAAATGAGCATTGGCCAAAGTCTCAAAGTCCTCCCAAGGCAACGTTTATGGGCTAAATGCCGAAGAGTGTGTGTTTGTGTGTGAGTGTTGTAAGTAACACATGAACAAAACCCACTCCTTCTGGAAGAGACAGCTTAAATATGACCAAGACATCTTTCCTGTGTTCCAGGTGTCCCTGTCTGTCTCTCTGTTCCCATTTAAACTCTGTGCTTAATTCTGTCTTAGGGTAACTGACTCCCTCCGCTAGCAAATGTGGAACAACTTGAGGGTAAATATCACATTTTACCAATTTTTATTCATGGATGGCATTTACCTATCATGGTTCCCATCACACAACGGTAGTCAAAAGATTTTTTTTTTTAAGTTACTAGTTAAACAAAAGGAAGAACCCTGAACAAATCAGGCAAAGTATTGGTATGAATAGTTCCCTTACTCCAAATGTCCCCTTTTGTTACCTACAGAAAGCAAGCACATTTCATGCCACACCTACAGGCACAATGGCTTGAATCAGCTCTGGATTAGATACTAAAAGCTAGAAAAAAATAATTAAATATGTCAGTGAAAATTAAACTAAATGTTATTTGATTAAGTGATATTATCTTAAAGTGTACAAAATTTGTTACAACTTTTGCCTAATGGCTTAAAAATCTTAAGAAGTTACAGTTAACTTCTTCTAGGGCCAGAACTAGAATGAGGCAATTCAGGCACCTTGGGTGCAAAATTTAAGGGATACAAAAAGACTCAGTCAAGATGAATAATATTTAATGTAATGTTTTTTAAGATCAAAATGAATGCAAAAAAAATCCATGATGAATAAAATATCATAATTATAAATGAAAACAGGATTCATATGGGATAGATATAAAATATATTGTGAGAATTATTATGATTAATAGTACACCAAATATACTATTATAAATATTATAAAAGCATTATTAGGCCAGGCACAGTGGCTCACACCTGTAATTCTGGTGCTTTGGGAGGCCAAAGTTGGAGAATCCCTTGAGGCTAGGAGTTCAAGACTAACCTGGGCAACATAGTGAGATCTCATCTCCACAAAAAAAATTTTTTTGTTTTAATTGAAGTCTCACTCTTATAGCCCAGGCTGGAGTGCTGTGGCACACTCACGGCCACTGCAACCTTGACCTGCTGGGCTCAGGCGTTCCTTCCGCCTCAGCCTTCCAAGTAGTTGGAACAACAGACACACACCACCACACCTGGCTAGTTTTTGTGATTTATTGCAGAGATGAGGTCTCACCAAGTTGTCCAGACTAGTCTCAAGCCCCCGGGCTCAGGCAATCCTCTTGCCTTGGCCTCCCAAAGTGCTGGGATTACAGGCTGAGCCACCATGTCCACTCAAAAAAATTTGTTTTTCAATTACCTGAGCATGGTGGTACACACCTGTGTCTTAGTTACTCGGAAGACTGAGGCAAGAATGCTTAAGCCCAGGAATTCAAGGCTGTAGTGAGTCATGATTGCACCATTGCAGTCTACCCTGAGCAACAGAGTGGGATCTTGTCTCTAAATAAAATAAAAAATAAGGAAGTATGATTATATAATGCTATTAATAAGACCTTGCACACAATAATAACAGCCCACAGATTTTGGTGCACATAGTTCTGAAACTATAACCAGCTATGCACAGATGTGGGCACATTATAAAAGGAAATTGTTTAACACCAATGACTGTTGTGGGGTATTTTGTATAAGGAGGAACAATTAATTTTTCATATCAGGTCTTAATCAGTGGTCAACATTATCTAATTTGCTAGAAAAGAAATTGATACTTTTCCCACTACAGTGCTCTAAAAAAAGTATTTATCTATTGAAAGACATATGTTTTCATTTACAGTTCATTCTTCTCTCATTTCTTGAGTGGAATGTTTATCGCTGTGCTAGGCACTCAGACTAACACGCTGGCCAGCTTAGGGCAGACTTTCTTGTGAGCAAAACACTGGTGACAGAATAATGAGGAAAGTGACAGAATACTGAGTGGGATTATTATGGAGATGGGAATGACATCTCTCCAGGGAAAGGATATGGGACAAATGGAAAGAAATTTCAGATCTGGGTAATGTAACAAATTGGTCAGCATGTACTGTTCAAAAATGCCTTGTTTTCTTCCCCAAGAGCCAGTTGGCAATATATACTAAATATTCTTAAAATTCTGGATAATGCTGATGAAACCTTTTCATTTCAAGAAAATTCCCTCAAAGAAATATGAACAGACGTGTAAAAGCATCTCAACAAAAAAGATTTATTGTAATATTTTGAATAATTTAATAAAAGTAAAAGAGTAAAGCTAACTAGCCAATTATATGACAGTGCTAAGATATACACATTGTGTAATGGAAGATTTTGCAGCGGTTAAGTGTGTTGGTAAGAAATTGGTAATGACATGGAGGGGTGTACACATCTACTACTCAAAGTGTGGTCCTTAGACCAGCATTCTGGGTCATCTAGAACTGTTAGACATGCAGAATCTCAGTCCCTACCTAGACCTACTGAATTGGAATCTGCATTTTAACAATTTTTCCCAAATGAGTCCCGTGCACGTTACCATTCGAGGAGCACCGGTGTCTGCTGGGTTTTTTTAAGCAAAAGAAAAACACATACATTATGATTCTATTTTTTACTCCCCCAAGTAAGACAAGATGAATAGAAAAAAAGGAGTTGATGGATACACATGAAAATGTGTGTCATCATGATCTCTAGAGGCTTTGCTTTTTCTCTTCTCTTTTTCTTCACTTTTCTAAATGTTCAAGTACAAATGTGTATTACTTTTGTTATAATAAAAAATAAATTTTTATAAATGCATTTTCTTATTGTTATATTTCTTTTAAAATAATCACTTTAAAAGAATCATGGTAAGTAAACAACTTTTTTCATAAAAATTCAGGTCGATGGCACATTGAAGTTTGCAAATTTTAAAGTGTGATTTTACATCGAGAGGTTTACATCCACAACCACATATTGAGCATGTGATGTGGAATATTTCTTCCTATTGCTTCCACAAGATAATGTGTCTTTCTACTCATCTTGATCTTCTGCCTATTAAAGATATGAATATGTTGTGGAGCAAGCCTTACCCAGGTTATGCACTCCCTCAAATAGTTCTTGGTTTCTTTTGAACGGTACCCTCTTCCCTGACAACATCCGGAAACTGGCAAGATATACAAAATTTCAACTGTTGTCTTTCATTTTGGTTTAGATCTTGAAAAGGTGCCTTTTAAGAGACAAGTAATTAGCATACCCAGTCATGATTAGAATGTTCTCCTTTTCGGGGGCTATTTTTAGTCTCATCTCCTTCCTTAGAGGACTCAGGTCAGGGCACACAGGAGATGACAGGTTTGAAGCCAAAGCAAGAAGGGGGGAAAGATCCCCACCAGAAGAGCTGCTTGGATGGGTTCTAGGAGTGAACACACCAAAGTAGACCTAACCCAGTGAGACAGAAGGTGTCAGGAAAATAAGAAGGGCCTACCTCCAAAGCTTGCTTACAGCAGTCCCAGCACATTCCAAGACATGTAAGCAATACACATAAAATCCCATTTTAATTCAAACCATTTTAATGTGACATTTTGTTAATGAATCCATGTACATGTCCTTCGAGGAGGCTAATTAAAGAAAACCTCATCCCTGGTGGGCATTTGTGCTCTTCTCTGTGGGAGGAGCCTTAAGCAAAAGCAAGGGGAAGACACATGAGACCAAGAGGTCGCTTCCCAGAGAAATCACGGGTGGAAGAGATGAGGGAGATTATTGAAAAGATACTAGAAGAAAAAAACAAAAGAAAGAGGGAGTCACATTTACAGAGGATTTAAGGGAAGGCTCTTTTGTATATATCATCTCATGTAATCCTCAAAACAGACTTGCAATGTACATGAGCTGCCTGAGCTTCAGTGAGGTTTGCAACTTTCCCGACTTCACCCACCTAATGAATGGCAGAGAGAGGAATCTAAGTTTAGGCATTTCCAAAGCATATGTTCTTTCCACAATAATACACTGCCTCAAGACAAAATTCTTCTGATTATGACTCAGTCACCAAAAAACAAAATAAAAATTCCCCAAAGTGGGGCTTTCCCATCCTTATTCATAGACTAACTTCTATCAGAATATTCTAGGTATCTTGTTAAAATGCAGATTCCTGGTTTCCTTCCCACATATTTGGTAGGCCTAAGTGGGGTCTAGATATTCATATTTTAAACTTTTCCCAGGTAGCTCTGATGCACAGACCACACATATGCATGCCTAGGAAGAACATAAAGCTATACATCATTGAAAGGAAACTCCTCGTCACTCCTGGAGCAAACTCTGTCTTTTCCCATCAGCATGCCCTTTTCTTGGTCTGCTTCCTTGTTTCATGGCCTGTCTCAAGACTCTCAGAGAGGAGAAGGATCTGAAGTGAGAAGGATGGAGGCTACGTCTTAGACCTGGCTAAAACTAGTGATGCTAAGGAAGGAAGGAACAATATCTTTGCACCTCAATTTATTTTTCTATAAAATAGAGAAAAATAACGCCTCCCTCAAACACCTCACATGGAGACAATGAGGAAAAACAAAAGACCACTTAACTCTTGACTCCGAGTTACTGATTTGACTCAGTAAATCTGAGCCAATTTGACTCAGTCTGTTACTGATTTCCCATACAAGTACTCACAGTCGGGTGAGAAGTAGTGGCTGTAAAAAGTTAAAAGAGCCTGGACTTGAAGTCAGATTTGAGTCAGAATTGACCTCACCTCTCACCATCTGAGTAACCTTGAACACATAACCTCCCAGAACCCCAGTTTCCATTTGTGTAAAAAGAGAGTAACAGACATGCATACCCAATTGTGGGAACGGAAGTGACCTAGACATCCATCCACAGGGGATGCTTTGTTCATGCTGTCAGAGAGACATGCCTTCTATTCAATGCTGGGTTCCTAAGCTTCCTTCCTGCCCTCACTCACTCCAGCCCTGAGAAGGTGGTGTAACTTACCTGAGTGGTCAACCTTGACTCGGCTCCACTCTTCATTTTGGGAATGGTTCTAGGTTCCACAATAGGATCTATACACTCAGGTTTGGTCATAACAAAACTTTTGACTAGTATCCTAAAACCCCAATTTCTGGTCTACAGTAAATGTGTGGCCTCTATATGCCAACTATTTGTTTTCCTTCTCAAACTGTTCAGAATCCAAGGGTAGGGGGCAGAGAAAGAGGAGCACTATTTATTGGTCCCTCAAAATTCTAGCAGATACATTGAAAACTATGTAGCTATAAACAAACAACAACAACAACAACAAAGATATGAAGCCAGATGTACTTACTATCACTTAAATTATCTTAAGATATGCCGTTAACAGAAAACTGTCAGGTCCAGAACAATGTATTTAGGGTACTTCCATTTGTATAAAAACAAAGGATGCCTAGACAGAGACGTGTACATAAATTTAATTAGGAAATTACCAGGAAAATATACAAGAAATATTTCACTCTGGTTGCCCTTGGGGATAGACTGAGAGAGGTGAGGAATTATTTTCCATTATATATACTTTAATGCACTTTAACTGTTTTTTTAAATTTACTTTAAAAGTGTGTGGTACAATTCAGGATTAGGTATACAAGTGGACATCATACAAGTAAAGTTTGGGCCTTCCTTTGACATTTTAACTTTTAGTTACACTTATCTTACTTTTTAAATTAAAAATACAAGAAGTACACATCCCTCTCATTGTTGTGTTGAGGTGTAAACAAATATTGCATAGGTGAATAAAACCTGCATAGTAGAGCCAATAAATTTAATTTCTTCTCTTCATCCTTCTACCTGAAAGTCAACCTTCCCTTGATAACAGTACTATTTGGGGATTCTTGCAGGTAACTGTCTTTTTTTTTTTTTTTTTTGAGTTGGAGTCTCACTCTGTCACCCAGGCTGGAGTGCAGTGGCCCCTCCCGGTCACCGCAGCCTCGACCTGCTGGGCTTCAGCGATCCTTCCGCTCAGCCTTCCAAGGAGCTGGAACTACAGGCACGCGCTACCATGCCTGGCTGATTTTTTTATTTATTATAGAGATGAGGTCTCGCCAAGTTGCCCAGGCGGGTCTCGAACCCGTGGGCTCAGGTAATCCACTCACCTCAGCCTCCCAAAGGCGCAGGATTACAGGCTGAGAACTTTCTTACAGCACTGTGCTCTGACTCTCCTTAGCCTTAGCTAGGTCCCCAGTCATAAAAGGCTCTCCCTACCAGAAAACAAGCTACAGGACAGTAAGGGACCAAGGAACTGTAACCCTCCCAGCACCTAGTCCCACCTCTTTAACATAATGGAGAGCCAACACGTGCTTACAACCCCGAAGAACACGCAAGGTTGTTAGCGTCCAAGCCAATCATCTACCCTAATTGCCATGGAATTGAAGTTGGGACAAAGAAATCTTTTGCATGACTCCGCCAAGCAAGAACCACAGCTTCAAAGGGCAGCTGAGGCTCCCTGGCAGAACACAGACTCAGCATGTGACATTATGTGCACAATCACCACACGCAAGTTGCTCCCAACCACCATGATCTCCCAACACGATATTTTGAGTGGAAACATATGGCTAACACAAAACAAGTCTGACTTTTGCTTTCTCTTTGTGTTTGGTGAATATTTATTTACCTGAGTTTAAGAAAACGTAAAATAAAAATTACTAAAGCAAGAGAAAATGAGCTCCAAGCTTCTTTGAAGTTTTTTACCTTGAGCATGGTTACAAAGTTATGCATTTGTATTGCAAGCTGAAAAGCTTGGCTAGCATCCATCTTGACTAGTGGAGGACTCTGGCGGAAAGATCAGGAACTAGAAAGTCAGACAGAATCTGTTCAAATCTTGACTCCATCCTTGGCAAGTCTGTGATTTACCCTCTCTAAACTTTGGTTTCCACTGTTCTGAAATGAGAATAATACTTACCTTGAGGGTGCAAATGGAATATCTTTAAAGCACCAGATAGATGTTTTGTATATGGTAATAATGATTAACATCAAAAGTAATTTATAGAAAATAATAGAATTGAGTATGATTTTAATAATCTGTTCAGTTATTCAACCTGTCTTTTTCCCTGGTCTATAATCTTCTAGAAGGTAGTAACTTTCCTTTGTTCATTTCCTATGCCCTATGAGTGAGCACATTGTCTTGTTATATCATTCCCCAGTAAAAGCATATTGAATGAATTAGAAAGGGAATTGGAAATAACTTCAAACCATGCTAACCAATTTTACTTTCAACCACTCCCAACAAAACAGAATAAAGTCTGTTTTCTCTTTCTTTTTAAAACCATACTCAATACCAGACAAAAAAAATCAGGCCAATCGCATAGAAATAAGTATTAATTCCTTCAAGTTTTTTTTTAAAGGATGAGCTAGAATCATGCTTCTTGAGTTGAGAAACCAAATTCTCAGAAAGCACTTCTCGGCAATAATTTAAATCTCCCTACTTCTAACCTAGGTCTGCTTTTTAGAGGTCAATTTATGTTTTTGAATAACTTGCCTTGGGACACAGAAAAGGAAATTTGCAAAAATAATTAAAGCATAAAATCAGATCTTGCTAAACAGAGTTTGCCATAGAGTGCTGGTTATTTCAATTGTTCAAATATACACTAAACGTCTATCTGCCAGATGATAGTAGACACAGAAAAATTCAGCATGAGTAGCACATGCTCCCACTTCCACAAATATTAGCTTGCTACCTAATAAAAATAACTGCATTTTCCTTCTCTACTTTTATTTCTTTAAATTTATAAGGTTTTTGTTAACTGTTTTTAAAGAGCTACCTAAACCCCTCCTCTCTCATTAACCCACATTTATAATAGAATTCTACATAATGCCAAAGATGATTTTTAAAATTCTTATAAATCAAGAAGCATTTACTTTGCTATTCAGTTTTGCTAAGATATAGACACGTGACTTATAAGTGCCTTGAATACTTGCAAAACATCTAGGTGTTAGCCTGTGTATTTTTTTAAATTCATGCACTTAAAAGCAAAATAACATTTATATTCAAACATGCCAAAATACATTGTAGTATCTATTTCTTCAAATTATAAATGGACTTTTTATGAAATATGATTTATGTAGCATATACAGTTAGATGCATATGCTTGTGTAAGTGCCACATTCCTAACAAGATATAAACTTTCCAGTCTCCCCAGAAAGTTTCATCCTGTTCCATTCCAGTCAGTCCCTACCCCCACACTCTCCAGAGGAAGCCACTGTTCTGATTTGTATCATTCTATATTTTATTTACCTATTCTAGAATTTCATATTAATAAAATCATACAGTATGTACTCTTCATAGATTGCTATTTTTGCTCAGTACTATGTTTTTAAAATACACTCATGTTTCTGCCTGGATCAGAAGTTCTTTATTGGTGGGTAATATTCCATTATATGGATATATCACTATTTGTTTACCCATTCTTCTGTTGATGATGTATGAGTTAATTTTTGTTGTGGGTCATTATGACTGAAGATGTTATAATTATCCTTAGGTAGTTTTATAGTAAGTCTTGAAATGAGATAGTGTATGTCTTTTTAAATATTATTTTGGCTATTTTAGGTCTATACAAGTTTTAAAATCAGATTGTCAGTTTCTACCAAAAAAAAAAAAAAGTTGCTGGATCTTGATTACAATGGCAAGGAATCTGTAGGAAAATTTGTGGAAAATTTACATCTTATAAATACTGAATCTTCCAATTAACGGATACGGTATATCTCCCTAGTTATTTTATATATCAACATTTTTACTTTCATGAGCAAAGTAGTTTTCAATGTCATGGTTTTGCATATTTTGGCTTAAATTTATCCCTAAGTATTTTGTCATGCAATTGTAAGTGACATGGTTAAAAATAATCTTCAAGTTGTAAATAATGTGCAAAAATACAATTGATTTTCATATATTGACGTGTATGCTAGAGATATTACCAAACTCATTCATTAATTCCAGTAACTTTTCTGGAGATTCCTTTGAATTTGCTATGAACACAAATCATGTCATCTGAGAATATAGATCATTTTACTTCCTCCTTTCTAATATGTATGACTTTTACTTATTTTTCTTGCCTTATTGCACTGGATAAGACCTCTGTTACAATGTTGAATAAAAGTAGTAGGATAGCCTTATCCTGATATTATGATAATAGCACCTAGTCTTTTATCATTAACATCAGGCTAGTTTTGTGCCTCCCACTGGACATTTTGCCTGAATTAGGATCAGGTACCCTTATTGATGTTATATGACCCCCCCTTCCCCTGGCAGTGTCCCACTTCTGCCAATCTCTTTTTTGTAGTATTATGATAGATGATTCCACTTATGAGTGAGAATATGTGGTACTCAGATCTTTGTTTCTGTGATAGATCACTAAGTATGACAGATTCCAAATCCATCCAAGTTGCTGCAAAGTCCATAATTTTGTCCTTTATAGCTGCATAATATTCCATTGTGTATATGCACCATATTTTTTTATCCAGTCCAGTTTCAATGGGCAGCATGGTTGGTTCCATGCTTTTGCTATTGTGAATAGTACTGTAATAAACATTTTTTTTGGAATGATTTGAATTCCTCCTGGTATATTCCCAGAAGGGAAATTGCTGGGTTGTATGGAAGGTCAATTTCTAGTTTAGTGATCACCACACTGTTTTCCAAAGAGGTTGACAAAAACAACCACAAATAGCCAAAACAACCCTCAGCAAAATAAACAAAGCAGGAGGTACCACACTCCCAAACTTTAAACTTTATTATAAGGTTAAAATAATCAGAACAGTCTGGTATTGGTACAAGAACAGGTATATAGACCAATGGAACAAGATAGAGATTCCAGAAGCAAAACTTCAGTTTCTCAACCAACTCATCTTTAACAAAGCCTCCACCAACAACCATTGAGAAGAAGAGAACCTTTTCAGTAAATGATGGCTGGAAAACTGGCTGATCACATGCAGAAGAATGGAACAGGACCCCACCTATCACCATACACAAAAAATCTACTCTAAATGGATCAAAGACCTAAATGTAAAACCTCAAACTTTAAGAACCTTAGAAAACACAGGAGACACCCTTACAGAAATTGGAATAGGCAACCAATTCCTGATCAAAGTCCCAGATGTCTATACCATAAGAGATAAGATAGACAAGTGGGACCTCATCAAACTGAAAAGCTTCTGCAAAACAAAAGAAACCATCAAGAGAGCAGAGAGATATTTACCAAGTGTATATCTGACAAGAACCTAACATCCAGAATCTACATAAATATTTTTTATTAGATTAAGGAAGTTACCTTTAATTCCTATTTTTCTGTGAAGGTTATATATTTATTTTATTTAAAAATATGTCTTGAATTTTGCCAGTGCTGTTTATTGAGATGACCATATGACTTTTCTGCCTTTTTTTGTTAACATAAAGAAATATACTACCGTTTTAATATTAAAGTATTCTTTTTCTCCTAGTGTAAACTCACTTAGTCATGATGTATTATACTTTCTATTAGTTGCCAGATTGCTAACACTTTGTTTAACACTTTAGTCTCTATGCTCATGAGGCATATTAATATGTAATATATTCTTTCATGTTTCTGTGTTATTTTGGTATGAGGTTTATACAGACCTCATGAACAAAGTTAGTAAATTATGACATCTCTATTTTTTGAAAGACCTTGTGTTTGATGGTCACTTACGTTTTTCTTACATTTGATGGAATTCACAATGGAAACTATCAGAGAATGGAGTTTTTCTTAGGAATGTTATTATATTAAATTTGGATTCATTCTCTTTGATTTGTACAAATCTATTCAAGTTTTATAATTTGTCTTATACTAATATTGATAATATTTCAAAGAATTTTTATCGTATCTAAATTGTTATATTTATTACTTAAAAATTGTTTATAATATTCTACTGCCATCTTTTTAATGTCAATAGAGTCTGTAGACATTTCATATTTAACTCTGAACATTTGCAATTTGTATTTTTCTTTCTTCTTTTCTTAAACAATCTAGCCAGTAGTTTATCAATTTTATTGATATTTTCAAATAATCAATTTTTTGTACCATTCATTTTATCTATTGTTTGTTCACCATTTTATTGATTTTTTCTTTTATCTTTATTATTTTCTTTCTTCTACTTATTATGTGTTTAATTTGCTCTTCTTAGTTTAGCTTCTTAAGATAAAAGCTTAGAGCATTGATTGTACGTCTTTGCTATTTTCTAATATTTCCCTTTGAGGACTTTTTTCATCCAGGGAAACAAAAAAAGTCATTCAGGGCACGATTGGACAAATAAGGAATTTAAAGCAATGCATTTTTTGCTAAACACTATTTTGATGGCATCTTATGAATTTTGATATACTGTTTTACTATAATTTAGTATAAAAATTAACAATATTAATTTTAATTTCCTCTTTGATAAATGGGCTATTTAGATGTGCATCTCTTAATATAGAAATGCTTGGAAATTTTTAAATTTTTTATTATCAATTTCTAATTTTATTCCACCTGGTGTCAGATAGAAACAAATAAAGGTACTGTTAAATTTATGACTTGCTTTACAGCCTATCTACTTTTAGAAAACAAAAAACAACACGTTTTGTCTTGTAAATGTTATATTTGTTTAAAAATAAGGTATATTCAACAGGAGTTGGATGTAATTTCTTATAAATACAATGGAGAACCAAAAAAAAACTCAGAATTTATGTATTTAAAAAAATTGTGTATTGTGTCTTGCAGTTTTAAACTTCAGTGACCTTCAAAGTATTCTCTGTTTGATGAAATACATCTATCAAGATGCTTTTTTCACCGCTCAAAGCAGTCATGTTCATGTCAATTTTGATGCCTTTTAGTGCTTCTGCCATTTTTTTGTTTCACCTCTTCCACATTGGTAAAATGTTTCCCTTTGAGAATTTTTTTCATCTAGGGAAACAAAAAGTCACTTAGGACAAAATTGAGTATATAAGGAAGGTGGAGCAGGGAGGTCATGCCGTTTTTGGTCAAAAACTGTTGAACCTTCAGCCTGGTGTGGGCAGGTACGTTGTCATGGTGAAAGAACCAGTCACCTGTCTGCCACAATTCAGAAGGCCTCTTCTGCAAATCATGATACACAGCAATGCTAGCTGGTATACTAATGCTGATGGGTTCCTAGAACACTTACTTAATGTGGGAAGCCTGTACTACAAAGGGCCCACCATACTAAAGATAATTCCAATTTTGGGGGGGTTGCCCTGGTATTGGTTATGTTCATTTAATTGATAATCTTTAAGTCTCTTTATCTTTGTTATTTTTGTATACTTCTTCTAGCAACTACTAAGAAAAGATTATTAAAATATGGAAGTCAAAATGTGGATTTATTTATTTCTCCATTTATTTTAGTCCATTTTTGCCTCACGTATTTTGAAGTTCTGTTATCAGTTGCATAAACACTTGAAATTGGGGAGAATGACATCAGCAAGATGGTGGAATAGGAGGATCTAGGCTTCATTCCCTCCTACAGAAATGTTAACTAGCAACTATTTTCAGACAAAAACACATTGATGAAAAACCCAAAATGTGGGAATAAGGCAGAACCACCTGCATTTTTCATGAAACTGAATAAAAATTAACATTGAAAAAGTAAGAGGCATGGTCTCACTTTGACAGGGTCACCCCTTTCCCTCCCCCAAGTTGGTACATTGCTACACAGAGAGGATTCCCTGGGGCCTAGGGTATTTACAGTAGGAAAATAGAACCATAGAAGCAGGCATCTAGCTTCTCCATCATTCCAAGATGCTTCCCAGGAAGCCCACTTCATTCTCACCTCATGGGGAATGGGGAATATAAGAGGAAACTGCATAGCTAGACCACCTGGGGTCAGATAGAAACAAAGCAAGGAGGTAGAGCTCACAGAGGCCAGCATGCAAATTTTGGTGAAAGTTCAGTGTATACAACAGTAATGCTGGATTAGAGGTATTAGCTAACAGCAAAGCCCACCCACAAAGCTGAGCTGTTGACTCTCAGAAGAGGTAGGAAGTGCTACTTGGCTTGAATCCACCAATGGCCAGCCTCCAGGCCCAGCCTCAGACCCTATCCCAAGGCCCTTGCCAGAGACAAAGAAGGCACTCCAGCAAACTTCCAAAACAGGAAGCCATTAGGTATGCCACATCTGAGAACTTAATCAGTGCTCCTTACTATCTCAAAGCTCGTCTCCAGATCCTACCCAGGGATAAAGACAAATCTCAACTATGCATTTTTACTGAGCATAACAGTTGGCTCATCCATCCTGATCCACTTTTAAATTACTTGGGGCCCTTCCTGCAACCCTGTCATCTGCTGAACTCCAACAGCAATATCTTCTGGCCAAAGAAAACATACTGTGGTCCAGCCAGATAAGAGGCAATTGTAGTGTCCATACAGTAATTCAACCTGATAGCACAACTCAGTTAATGTTCTTGCCAGATAAAAGAACCCAGTCAGGTACCCAACCTGAATTCAAGAGACCTAATCTATGCATAATAGCATTCTAAAAGAAGAAGAAAAAGGGCCAGAACACATATTTTTAAAAATGATGAATGAAAACTTCTCTGATCTCAAGGAAAAAAGCCAATATCCAGGTAAAGAAAGTACAAATGTCACCAATTCATTTCTACCCCAAAAGGATTTCACCAAGATGCATAATAATCGAACTATCAAGAATTAAAGACAAAGAAAAAATTCTGAGAGCAGCAGGAGATAAGAGAAATACATTGCATACAAAGGAGTCTCAATATGACTATCAGCAGACCTCTCAGCAGAAACTCTGCTGGCCAGGAAAGAGTAACATGATATACTTTAAACATTGAAGGAAAGAAACTACCAAACAAGAATACTTTAATCAGCAAAACTGTTTTTCAGAAATGAAGGAAAAATAAAAGCTTTTCCAGACAAACAAAAGCTAAGGAAGTTCATCATTAATAGATCTACCTTACAGGAATAACTAAAGGGAGTTCTTTAAACTGAAACAAAATTGTTGCTAACTAGTAACATAAAACTTCCAAAAGCACAAAACCTAATGGTATAAGTAATATAGACAATATTTAGAATATATTATGACCATAATGGTGATGTGTAAATTAATTTTATCCCTAGTATGAGGGTTAAAGGAAGAAATTACTAATAACAGCTACAGTTAAAATAGTCAAGAGATACATATTACAAAATGATGTTTTGATTCAGGCATCAAAAACATAAAATGAGGGGAAAATAAAAATATAGAGCTGCTGTATGCAAAGTTAAGCTGTTATCGGCTTGAAATAGGTTCTTATAAGTGTAAGATGTTTTATGTAAGCCTTATGATAACAAAAATTAAATAAAATATTCAAAACATACCACCATAGGAAGTCATCAAATCACAAAGGAAGACAGCAAACGAGAAAAAACAAAGTGTGTTCAAAGCAACCAGAAAACAATTAATGATTGGCTTACCTATCAATAATTGCCGTGAATGTAAGAGGATTAAATAGTCTAATCAAAAGACACACATAGATTGAAAGTGAAGGCATACAAAAAGATATTCAATGCAAATGGAAACCAAAAGAGAGCAGAAGTAGCAATATCTATATTAGACAAAATAGACGTTAAGTCAAAAATTATAAAAAGAGACAAAGAAGGTTATTATATAATTCATCAAGAGAATATAACAATAATAAATATATATGCATCCAACTGTGGGGCACCCAAATATATAAAGCAAATATTAAAGGATCTGAAGGGAGAGACACATTGCAATGCCACAACAGTAGGAAGCATCAGTAAGTCACTTGCAGTATTGGGAAGATTACCCAGACAGAAAATTAATAAGGAAATATTGGTCTTAAACAACACTCTGGAATAAATGAATCTAACAGACATATACAGAACATTTCATCCAACAACAGAATACACACAGAACATCCTTTAGGACAGATCATGTATTAAACCATAAGACAAGTCTTAGCAAATTTAAGAAGATTAAAATTATATCAAGTATCTTTTGTGACTGCAGTGGCATGAAACTAGAAATAAGTAACAGAAAATTTTCAGAAATATTAAAAATATATGGAAACTAAATAGCATACTCTTAAACAACTAATAGGCCAATGAAGAAATTTAAAAGAAAAATTTAAAAATATATTCAGACAAATGGAAATGAAAACACAACACACCAAGGCTTATGGAGTGCAGCAAAATCAGTACTAAAAGGAAAGTTTTGTTTGCTTTTTTGTCTGTTTTTGAGTTGGAGTCTCACTCCTTCACCCAAGCTGGAGTGCAGTGGCACACTCAGGGCCCCCCAGCATCGACTTTCTGGGCTCCAGCGATCCTTCCACCTCAGCCTTCTGAGTAGCTGGAACTACAGTAGCGTGGTACCACGCCCAGCTATTTTTTATTTTATTGTAGAGACAAGTCTCACCAAGTTGCTCGGGCTAGTCTTGAACCTGCGGGCTCAGACAATCCACTTGCCTCGGCCTCCCAAAGTGTTGGGATTACAGGCTGAGCCACCGAGCCTGGCCTAAAAGGAAAGTTTATAGCAATAAATGTCTACATAAAAAAAGAAAGCTTGCAAGTAAACAATTTAATGTCATGCCTCAGGGAAATGCAAAAAGAAGAACAAGCTAAGGCTAATGTTAGCAGAAGGAAAAAAATGATAAATATCAGAGCAGAGATGAGTGAAATAGAGACTAGAAAAACAATACATAGGATAACAAAACAAGAGTTGGTTTTTTGTAAAGACAAACAAAATAACAAACCTATAGCTAGACTATCAAAAAAAGAGAAAAAACTCAAAATCAGAAATGAAAGTAGAGGTATTACAACTGACAACACAGAAATACAAAGCATCACAGTACACTACTATGAACAACTATATGCCAAAAGAGAGCCTAGAGGAAATAGAGAAATTTCTAGACGCATGCAATCTATCAAGATTGAATTACAAAGACATAGAGAATCTGAATAGAACAATAATAAGTAATGAGATTGAATGAGTAATGAAATGTCTCCTAGCAAAAAAATTTCCCAGAACCTAATGGCTTCACTGCTGAATTCTACCAAACATTAAAGAAGAACTAATACTAATTCTCCATAAACTTTTCCAAAAAAACCAAAGCAAAGGGAACACTTCCAAATTCAGTTTACAAAGCTAGAATTACCCTAATACCAAAGCCAGAAAAGGATGTCACAAGAAAAAATAAAGAAAAAGCCAAAAAACTACAGGCCAGTATTCCCAATGGACAAAGATACAAAAATCCACAACAAAATACTAGCGAACTGAAGCTGCACAGTCACAAGAATGGAAATAACAGACACTGGGGTCACTAAAAGTGAGGAGGGGAGAGGCGACTTAGGGTTCAGTCACCAACTACAGGTACAATGT
Organism: Tarsius wallacei; assembly: GCA_963574415.1. NCBI lineage: Eukaryota > Metazoa > Chordata > Mammalia > Primates > Tarsiidae > Tarsius > Tarsius wallacei. The sequence continues at coordinate 4,279 of CAUYQG010160149.1, read as the reverse complement.
CCACTATCTGGGGAATGGGCCACCTAAGACCCAATCCTCACCACTACACAGCATGTCCATGTAACGAATCCATATGTGTACCCTCTGAATCTAAAATTTAAAAATAAAAAAAAATTAAAAAGATTATTCACCTTCATCATGTGGGATTTATTCATGGGATACAAAAATGGTTCACCATTCCTAAATCAATAAATGTGATATACTACATTAATGGTATCAAGCATAAAAACCATACAATCATCTCATTAGAAGCAAAAAATACAGTAAAATAAAAGCATTTGACAAAATTCAACATCTTTTCCGAATAAAAGCACTAAACAAATTGGGTATAGAAGAAATACACTTCAACACAATAGAGGCCATGTATAATATGCTCACAGCTAACATTATACTAAATGCTAAAAAGTTGGAGTCCTTTCCTCTAAGATCCAGAATAAGAGAAGGATGCTCACTTGTGCCACTTCAATTCAACATAGTATTGAAGTCCTTTCCAGGGAAATGAGGCCAGAGAAAAAAATAAAAATCATCTAAATAAGAAAGAGAGAAATGAAACTGTCATTTGCTAATGACATAATCTGATATATAGAAAAACTAAATAATCCACCAAAAAACTTTCTCAACTGACAAATTCAGTAAACTTGCAGGATACTAAATCAACATACAAAAATCAGTAGCATTTCTCAGTGCTAATAACAAACTTTTTGAAAAACAATTCAAGAGAATGCTCTCATTTACAATAGATACAAAACATGCATATAAATAAATTTAGTCAAAGAGATGAAAGACCTGTACATTGAAAACTATAAAACATTAATGAAAGAAATTGGAGAAGGCACAAATGAGTGGAAAGACATTTTGTGTTCATGAATTAGAATAATTAATATTATTAAAAACTCTATACTAACTTAAGTGATATACAGATTCAATTTATTTCCTAACAAATCCAAATGCAATTTTTCATATATATAGAAAAAACAGTCCTGAAATTCATATAGCACCACTAAATAAATAAAACAAAGCAACAGCAAATAGCCAAGGAAATCATAAGCAAAAAGAACATAGCTAGAGGTATCATACTATCACTATCAAACAATACTACAAAGTGACAGTAATTAAAACAGTGTAAAAATAGACACATTGACCAATGAAACAGAATAGAGAGCACAGAAAGGAATTTACACAGCTATAGTCAGTGAAAAAAGTACACTACCTCTAATAAACGATGTTGGGAAAACTGGATATTCATATACAAGAGAATGAAATTGAAGCTTATCTCACACTATATACAAAGATTAACTAAAAATGGATTAAAAACTTAAACACAAAACCCGAAACTATGAAATGACTAGAAGAAAATATAGGGGAAAAACTACATGACATTGGTCTGGGCAATAATTTTTTTAGATGTGACCACAAAAGCACAGACAATAAAAGCCAAAATAGCCAAGTGGAATTACAACAAAATAAAAAGCTTCTGCACAACAATTAACAGAATAAAGTGACAACCTATGAATGGGAGAAAAATATTTGCAAGTCATACATCTGATAAGGGATTAGTACTCTAAAACATATGACGAACTTGATGCCATAGAAAGAAAGCAAACAAGCTGGTGAAGAAATGGGCAAAAAGCCGGGCTCGGTGGCTCAACCTGTAATCCTACGCTGTGGGAGACTGAGGTGAGTGGATTGCCTGAGCTCGCGGGTTTAAGACCTGCCTGGGCAACTTGGCGAGACCTCATCTCTACAATAAATCAAAAAATCAGCCGGGCGTGGTAGCGCGCGCCTGTAGTTCCGGCTACTTGGAAGGCTGAGGCGGAAGGATGGCCGGAGCCCAGCAGGTCGAAACCCAGCAGGTCAAAACCCAGCAGGTCGAAGCTGCGGTGGCCGGGAGCGTGCCACTGCACTCCAGTCTGGGCGACAGAGTAACACTCCAACTCAAAAAAAAAAAAGAAAAGAAATGGGCAAAGGACCTGATTCGACATTTCTCAAAAGAAAATATATGAATGGCTAATAGATACATGAAAAGGTGTTTGACATCACTAATCATTAGGGAGTACAAATTAAAACCACGATGAGATATAACCTCACACCTGTTAGATTATCTGTTATCAAAAATATGACTGATAGAGAGGGTTAGTGAGGATGTAAAGAAAAGGGTACACTATTGGTGGAAATGTAAATCAGTATAGTCATTATGGAAAACTTTATGGCAGTTTCTCAAATAACTAAAAATAGAACTACCATATGATCCAGTAATCACATTTCTGTGTATTCACCCAAAAGATCACTATGATCGAAGAGATATCTGCACGTTCATGTTCATTGCAGCTCTGTTTGCCAACAGTCAAGCTATGGAATCAATCTAAGTATCCATCAGCAGATGAATAGATGAAGAAAATGTGGTACATATACATGATTGAGTATTATTCAGCCTTATAAAAGGAAGGAATTTTGTCATTTGTAGTAACATGAGTGGAACTGAGGAAAATTATGCTAAGTGAAAGAAGCCAAACAATGAATAACAAAAACTGCATATTCTCAATTGGAATCCCAAACAATTGTACTCATAGAAGGAGAAAATAGGATGGAGTTACCAGAGACTGGGGCATATGAGAGATTGGAATGTGATAACCAAAGGGTACAAAGTCAATTAAATAGGAGGAAGATATTTGGTTTTTTTATGATCTATTGTATGGTATGGTGAATATAGCTAATAATTGAGTATGGTATATTTCAAAATAAGAGAGTAAACCCCAATTATTCTCATCATGAAAATGTCAAAAATTTGAGGCAATATTTAGGCTAATAAGCCTGATTTAATCTTTCCATATTGTATTCAAAAATCATAATGTCCCTTTGTACTCCATAAATATATACAACTATAATTTACCAATATATAATTTTAGAAAACCACTTAAGAGTGTTATGTCTTATTATGTCTTCCTGATGATTGACCTTTTAAATGTCCCGCTTTGCAGTATAGTATCCCCACTTTTTTGTGATTAGATTTTTCATGCAACAGGGAGAGACCCTTAAGAAAACTGGAATTATCTTTTGGAGGGCAGGTCCCTTGTAGTACAGGTTTCTCCCACTTGATAAGTGTTCTGGGAACCCATTGCCATCAATGTACCAGCTAGTGTTTTAGTGCGTCACGATTTTCGGGAAAAAAGGCCTTAGTTGTGGCAAACAGGTGACTGGTTCTTCCTTCACAACAATGCACTTGCCCACACCAGGCTGAGGATTCAGCAGCTTTGGGCAAAAAAGGCATGATCCCCATGCCCCACCCTCCCTAGTCACCCGATCTCAATCTCATTTGAGTGACTTTTTTTTTGTTTCCCTGGATGAAAACAATCCTCAGAGGGAAACGTTTTGCTGATGTGGAAGAGGTGAAACAAAAAACAGTAGAAGCACTAAAAGGCATCCAAACTGACGAGTTCAAAACTGTTTTGAGCAGTGGAAATAGTGTCTCAATAGATGTATTGCATCACATGGAGAGTACTTTGAAGGTGACTGAAGTTCCAACATGTAAGAATAAATACACAATTTTTTATAAATAAATTCTATATGTTTGGGAGTCTCTTGGGAGTATGTTATTTTACTTTTCATCTATCTAGGTCTTTTACAGTACTTGTAGTTGAGTTATGCTCTTTTAACCAGTCTGACAATCTTTACCACTTAATTATAGTATTTGCTGCAGTTAAATTTAACATAAATTTGAGTATGATTGGTTTTAAGACTTTTTTATATTTTGCTATTTGTGTCCTGTTTGTCCCATTGTACTGTTTTATTTTTTATTTTCTTTCTTATCTTCTTTTGGACATAGCCAATATTTTGTAGCTCTGTTTATTTTGTCTAATCTATTTGTTATTTTATTAGTGTCTGTATATATTACAATATGAATCCTTAACTTAATCTATCTTGAATTAGGGTAATACCTCTTCACATTCTTTTTTTTTTTTTTTTTTGAGTTGGAGTCTCACTCTGTCGCTCAGACTGGAGTGCAGCGGCTGCTCCCGGCCACCGCAGCCTCGACCTGCTGGGCTCTGGCGATCCTTCCGCCTCAGCCTTCCGAGTAGCTGGAACTACAGGCGCGCGCTACCACACCCGGCTAATTTTTTGATTTATTGTAGAGATGAGATCTCGCTTGCCCAGGCGGGTCTCGAACCCGCGGGCTCAGGCAATCCACTCACCTCAGCCTCCCAAAGGCGCGGAATTACAGGCTGAGCCACCGAGCCCGGCCATGCTGGATGCTTTAACTTGAAAGTTAAGATGGGTTAGA
>CAUYQG010160147.1:0-12964 GCA_963574415.1 Tarsius wallacei | reverse complement strand
CTATTTTTCTTCCTAACTTTCTTATAACTATTTACTACTGTAAACTTATAATATCCTTACCCTATAAGACTAAACCTTAACTCTAAATCTTATTTAATTTACTACCATATATTTACTTCTATTAATCTTATTTCTATCCTTATATCCCTATATTTTCTTAACTCCCACTAATATTATTATATATCTCTAATCTTACTATTTTATTATTAATATTCTAACTTCTATCTTTATCAAACTACTTATTTAACCCTATAATATCTTAACCTATTTTTTATCTCACACAGTTGTTTTCCACCAGCTCTCAGCTGGGGTCTGTTGTTTATGAGGAAATGGTCAACTTGTTTTTCTCAACCTCCTGATGTTATGGAAAAACATTCTTACACACCCTAAGGGGCACCCTTTTGCTGCAATCTCACCTCCATTATGTCTATGTATAATTTTTGCTGTCAAATGCCATCATCCATCTGCACATCCATTATCTCAATTATTAACCTGTGACAATTAAAGAGGTAACATTCTCAAGCCTATGCACGCAATCCTTCAAAGTTAGGGAAGGTCCGTCAACAGGATCCATGGGGCTTTTCCTCCGTCATGGTCACATTTTACTGGGGCCTTGCTCCCAGCTGGTGTTTTTCCTGTTTTCAGGTCCCTTTTACTTACTCTTCCTAAGGATTGTGGCTCCCGGCACACAACCACTATATTTTTAGTCACTATGAGTTCACTGTGAACCCATTGTGGTCCTTCTGAAAAATACTTTCCTAATTTCTGCATTCAAAGAATTTCAGAGTTGATATTTAGCCAAATAATTAGCTAGACACTTCTCCTCAAGTCTTTTCCACATTAAATGTATAGTTTTTAACTATGTGTTTGTAACATGAAAGATACTACTGAAGGCATGATCACATTCATTGCATTTATAAGATTTCTGTCTTGTGCAAATCCTCTGTTATCTTTTGAGGCTGCACATATGGAAACTGGCTCTCCCACAAGGACTATTTTCCCACCTTCAAGGAGCCCACTGATGTTTAATGATGCCTGAGGGGTCACACAAGGTATCTTCCCAGTCATCATATTAACAGGGCTTTCCCCCTGCATGAGTGTATTAGTGCCCAGTATGCTGTGATTCACTGTGGAAAGACTGTACACATAAACTGAAATTCCATGTTTCTCCCTTGTGTGTATTTTAAGTTTAACAAGCAAGACATGTAGGAGTATGCTTTCTCCCAATCTTCACAGCAGTAGGATCTCTCTTCTGTACAAGTTCTACAATGTAAGATAAGCATTGACTTTGAAATGAAGGCTTTCTCACAGTCACCACATTCATAAGGTTTCTCTCCTGAGTGAATTCCCTGGTGTCTAATGAGCCTGGACTTCTGCAAACAGGTATGTCCATATTCAGAACATACAAAGGGAGTCTTTCCTGTGTGGTATCTCTGATGTGCTATGAGGCAGGCCTTCTGGCTGAGGGCCTTGCCAAGTCAGTTCAGCCACAGGGTTTCTCTCCAGTGAGTTCATTGATGTATAAAGAGATTGCTCTTCTGGATGAAGGCTTTTCCACATTCACTGTGGTATAGGGTTTCTCTCCAATATGAATTTGCTGATGTAAAATGAAAGGTGATATTTTGGAGAGACGTTTCCCACATTCAATGCACTCAGGGGGTTTCTCCCCTTTGTAAGTTCCCTGAAGTTGAATGAACCTTGTGCTTTTTGTAGAAGGTTTTTCCACATACACTACATCCATGGGATTTCTTTCCCATAAAATCCTCATTCTCAGTGAGTTGAGACTTCTTGAGGAAGGTTTCCCCATGTTCAGTGCATTCACAGGCTGTGTATATATTATGTACTTGCAGATATTTACAAAACTGCGACTTAGAGCTGATGAGCTTTCTACTGTCACAGGATTCTACTTCAGTAGGAGTTTGTTCATGACTGTCATGGAGAACAGCTCTCCAATCTCCATTATGATCAGCAGGTTCCTTTACGTTGCATCTTCTGCTCTGGCTGGTTAAACATAAATATGATTTCAAAACTTTTCAATGCTTATAGCCTTTTTCCAGCCCTTTCAGCATTTTTTTGTTTTGCAAGTGCTGCCACAGGTGAACAGCGATCTCAATTTCTAAGAGAAAGAACAATAAATCTTCGAAGAGCATCATGTGGAATAAAACTGTTTCAAGATGCCCTGGGGTTAGCTGGCTTTCTATCTACATGAAAGAAAATTCCAAGAATAAATGTTTCCTATCTCTTTTTTTAAAACTTAACAACTTTTTAAAAAATTATAGCAAAGTATACGTAAGATAAAATTTGCCATCTAACCTTTTTTAAGTGTACAGATATCTGCCACTCAGTATATTCACACTGGTACAACTATCTCCTCCATCCATCTCCAGAACTCTTTAACCTTCCCCAAATGAAAAACTCTGTACCAATAATCACTGCTTCCTTACTCCTTAGACATGGTTAAGAACACAGTAATATAAACAAACATCAAAAGGTAACTGGCATCAGCGTAAAATAGGATTCAATAATTCACAATGAATTAATACAGGTGTAGCCAATTTTTTTATTTTTTGAGGCATAGTCTCACTCTATGATCTAGGTTAGAGTGCAGTGGCACGATCGCGGCTTACCATAGCTTCAACTGCCTGGGATCAAGGGATTCTCTCACTTCATCCTCTCAAGTAGATGGGACTATAGACACATGTCACCACTTCTGGCTAATTTTTTGTAATTTTTGTAGAGATGAGGTCTTGCTTTGTTGTCCAGAATGATCTAAAACTCCTGGGCTCAAGCAGTTCTCCTCCCTTGGCCTCCCAAAGTACTGTGATGCATTATCTAAACAACCAAAATGTGATCTCCCCTGCCTTCCCCTCTTGCTGGTTCTCTCTCACCTTGATGGGTTGGACTATGGATTTTATCTTCCAATGTCCGTAGTCGTTCTTCTTGTTCCAACTTGGAGAGGGTATCAGGTTTGCTGGCTTGATACCTTGAACATAGTAAATGACAGGAGATTCAAGATCACTGAATTGCATCATATGTCTCTGATCATATGAGAAAGGTATAATTCAGGGACTGCATAATTTGCATGCTTGCAAATTAAAGACTTTTTCTTCTATTTTTTATTCTTTATATAATTTTTGACATTTTAGATTAGGGGTGGGGTCTTGCTCTGTTACCCAGTCTGGCCTTGAGCTCCTGGTCACAAGCAATGCTTCCACTTTGACCTCCCAAAGTGCTAGGATTACAGCACAGCCAGCCACCACACCCAGCCCAAAGGCTTTTTTCTAAGATGAGGGTAGATTATACATCCTCCTCTGAGACCTAGGAAGGGGCCTGAGAATCTACCACTTGTGACATACCAAAGCTTTTGGAAGCTGAGAAAGAAAAGGCCACCGACTGGGCACCCTTTAGGTGACAGAGGACAGCTGTCCTCAACCAGTGACACCAGGTTGCTATAGTTCTGTAACATCACATTCCGGTATAAGTCCTTCTGAACAAGGTCTAGAAGCTACCATTCCTCCCAGGTGACCTCCATAGGTGCAAACTTCATTGTAAGCGATTCCGGTAAAACCACAGTCCTATTCAATATGTTTATTTATCAAAGTGGAAGGAATGTAAAAGTTGTTCTGCTCATTTTCATCATGTAGGCTGCATCTATAGAGTTGTCCCTCAGTATACTCAAGGATTGGTCCTAGGTTCCCCTGCTCATACCAAAATAAGTATACTCAAGGCCCACAGCAAGCCCTGCAGAACTACTATGAAAAGTTGACCCTCCAAATACGTGGGCTTTGAATTCTGCAAAGAATGTATTTTTGAGTCATATTTGGATATAAGTGGACCTACTCAGTTGAAGCCTGTAGTGTTCAGGGTCAACTGTATTTCTACTTTTTTCAATATTCTGTGAAAAAAAGCAAAATCATATTTTAAAGTTCTATAACTATGACTGGGTGCGGTGCCTCACTCCCATAATCCCAGAAATTTGGGATGCTAATATGAGAGGATTACCTGAGCCCAGAGTTCAAGACCAGCCTGGGAAATTTGGCAAGACATTATCTCTACAATTAAAAAAAAAAAGTTGGGTGTGGTGGTTCATGCCTGTCCAGGTACTTGGAAGGCTGAGGAGGAAGGATCGCCTGAGCTCAGCAGGTAAAGGCTGCATTGGTCGTGAGCGTGCCACTGCACTCCAGCTTGGGCAACAGAATGAGACTACTCCTCAAAAAAGAAAAAGAAAAAGTAACTGTGCAGTCATTCATTAATTCAAGAATTCCTAAGTCAATAATATATGGTCAGTAAATCCTCTTGCAACCTGAGAACATCTGCAATGTATTTCAGCACCTACTTGCCATCACTGCATTTTTGTAATAAATGCTAGTAACATAGTCATCAAATGTATGCAAAATAATCTAGCATAATTTCCTCATATAAAAAATGCTATAATGCGAAGCAAACCACAAAATATTCTTGAACCTAAAAAAATAAGCTATACTAAATGGGAGAATTATATTCATTTTATGTATATATACATACAAACACGTGTGTGGTACACACATAAATACACACATAGACACAGAATACTCACAGGTACATGTCTAGAACAGTAAAAAATAACCATTTGTTAATGTTATTTTAGAGAATTAGGAAAAAATATGTACAAGGGGGAAATTATTTTATCACTATTCAGTTTTAGTCTTTTACATCAAAAAATGTATCCATGAGGCCGGGCATGGTGGCTTACTCCTATAATCCCAGCACTTTGGGAGGTCGAGGTGAGAGGACTGCCTGAGCCCACGGGTTCGAGACCCAGTCTGGGCAATTTGGTGAGACCTCATCTCTACAATAAATCAAAAAATTAGCTGGGCATGGCAGCACATGCCTGCAGTTCCAGTTATTAAGAGGGCTGAGGTGGAAAGAAGGATAACCTAAGCCCAGTAGGTCAACGTTGCAGTGGCCATGAGCATACCCCTGCACTCCAGCCTGAGTGACAGAGGGAGACTCCAACTAAAAAAAAATTAAAAATCTATCTATTAGTCTGTGGTTCTTTATGACACCAAATACATGATGTATTGTCCAATACCAAGTCTCCAACTCTCTGATGCCGACTGAGTATCGTACAGTCCAATCCTCTTCTAACACTAACTACCTGAAGTTACCAGACTGCACAGGTTTAAGAGCTCAGCCCATGAGACTGTCCTCACATAAGGTGCCATTGCAAGCACTGGGTCTTCAGGTTTCCTGAACTTGTGTCTGACTTGGCTACAAATGTGGGAGTTGCTATGACTTCCCCCATCAGGTTTGATAATTTGCTAGAATGACTCACAGAACTCAGGAAAATGTCACACTTACTGTTCCAGTTTATTATAAAGGATACAAATGAGAGTTGAGATAGCTAGAAAACAGCTAGGCAGACAGAAAGAGCAGGTCCCCCAGTAACAGGTCCCCCTGCAGGCCTCTGGGACTGATACACTTACATTGGTAAACAATCTCCCTAGAAGCTCTCAAGTTAGAGCTTAAGTACTCACTGCTGGCTTAGAAAAACAACCAATCAGCTCACTACCAAGTGCCAACCAATCAGTTCACCATTAAGCCCCTATCTCCTTTCGATTGCTTCTTAGCACTGACCAATCAGCACAGTTAGTGCCTGTCAATCAGCTCACAGCTAGTGCGAGCCAACTGGCTTGGTTTTAGGGTTAATTAAGCACCAGGCTTCAGTTCCAAATAGGCAACTCCCTCAGGTCCCCTCACACTGTGAAAGATTTTCTGTCCTCTCAATAAATCCTGCTTTCTCACTTTCTGGCCATCCCATTTCTGTCCCTCATCTTCCCTGGGCATGAGACAAGAACGCTGACCTGAAGAGCTGCTAAAGATCATGGGTGAAGAAGAGTCATGCACCCCAGAGGCTGACTTGCCAGCCACTGGAGCAAGTTGAACCGGGAGAGCTGCCAGCAGAAGGGGAGACTCTGAAGTTGAGACACTCCTGAGGTTAGGCTTGCCAGCCCACCAAATCAGCAACACTTTCAGGGCTTGGCTTGCCAACTCATTAGAGCCAACACTCCTGGGGTAGGCTTGCCAGCCCATGAAGCTGATACTCTCGGGGGCTCAGCTAGCTGACCCATTGTGCTGACACTCTGGAAACCCAGGCTCACCTGAAATTCCATATCACAAATGAATAGACATAAGAAGAGGTAGAAAGTCCAAAGGATCCCAAGCACAGAAACTTCTGTTCTCAACAAGTTGGGATGCATCCCCATTTGTGATCTCCAAATCCCCAAGGGGTTCTTATGGTGGCTTTATTGCTAGGCATGTTTGATTAAATCATCAACCAATGACAACAGAAAACTGAGGTTGTAAGTGGGGCTGAAAGTTTCAACTCGCTAATCAAGGCTTGGTTTTTCTGGTGACCACCCTCCATCCTAAAGGTATCTAGGCCTACCCCAAGTTATCTCATTAGCATAAACCCAGATATAATTAAAAGTTGTTGGTTATTAGTAACAAAAGACACTCCTATTTGCTCAAGAAATCCTAAGGGTTATAGGAGTTCTGTGCAAGGAACCAAAGACAGAGAGCAAATTTATTATACCACAATGAGTCATTTCTGTAATTAAAAAAATAAAGGCAATAAAAGAGGTGAGAGATTAATAAATGAACTTGAACACAGGGAAGCTTTGTATATCAGAGATAAGGTAAAACTCTAAAGCAAATCCCATGTATCTCAATAAGCCAAGCCATCACCAAACAGAACTCAACACCAGTTCCGGAACTGTTCATGGAGGACCTTTGAAGGCCATACCTTCCACTTTCCAGAAAATTAGGATTATTCACAGATAAACCCAGACTGGACAAGGCTGGGTATATAGGCTTCCAGACTGTGGGCTCCAGAAAATTTGTGTGCACTGAATTCTATTTAGTCTAGTTCCACACGGAACTCAGAATAATTTTAAAAAAAGTCATACAAGACCTGCTTGTACACTTTTTAGAATAATGCTATTAAGGACAGTCTACCTCATCACTTTAGCAGAAACAATCAATGAAACTTTACAAGACTTAAGTGTCATGAATAATGACAACCTCTAAGGAGCTGTTCTGCTCAGAGTCAGTGTGTATCATTATAACCTATGATGATTCTCTGGGTATGAAGGCTGTCAGCAATACCGGATGCATGCTGGTACTTAATGTAACCAACATAGTTCTACAGAGTAACTACATATTCAGACTAGTCAGGTAGTATGAACTCTATGAATAATACATTCCTAATCCCATTTTGTCCTGATTTTAAAGGTACAGACTTAGTTATTTTTTCCCCAGAGTCCCTTTTCCATTTTATATCTTCATTTAAATGAACTGATTTTTTCAGGCCTTTGCAAATTCATCAGGGAATCAAATTAAGAATAAAAGAAACAAAAAGTCACCTGGATCTTTGTCATTTTCTTCTGTTTCAGGAAATACCCCATAAATGGAATGCCGTCTTTGGTCTTTTCTGAATCAGTCCTCAATGTGGATTAAGAAATCTGAGTCTCCAGTCAAGGGTGTTCCAAGAACTGATAACCAAGTCCAAGTCCAGGAACCTCCACCTTCCTTCACTTGAACTTTCTTGCTCCTGGGAAGCCAGGACCTGTGAGGTAAAGAGCAACTTCAATTGGGTGACATAATTCCTCTGAGTCTAAATGCTCTCACTGCTGCTGCAAACTCACTTTAAGTTAAGGCCAATATTTCTTTTTTTTAATCAGAGTATGAAATATATTTTTATTTTAGTTTCATATTTTTCCTACGTTTTTAATTAATTTATTTATTTATATATTTTTATTTATTTATTTTTTTGAGTTGGAGTCTCACTCCATCGTCCTAACTGGAGTGCAGTGGCATACTCACAGCCACCCCAGTATTGACCTGCTGGGCTCTGGCGATCCTTCCACCTCAGCCTTCCAAATAGCAAGAACTATAGCCACGCATTACCATGGCCGGCTAATTATTTATTTTATTGTTGAGATGAGTTTTTTCCAAGTTGTCTGGACTGGGCCTGAACCTGTGGGCTTAGGCAATCCACTTGCCTCAGCTTCCCAAAGTTCTGGGATTACAGGCTGAGGCACCGAGCCTGGCCAATTCACTTTATTTTAAAGATGTGGGGTACAAATCAGGATTAGGTATACAAGTGGTCATTGTACAGGTAAAGTTTGAGCCCACCTTTGGACCCCACTTTTCATGGTTTGAGATCAGGTATCCTTATTAATGTTATGTACCCCTCCCCCCAGGCCAGTTTCCTGCTACTGCCAATCCCTTTCTGATAGTATTATGGTAAATGTGCTGGGTTCACTCATGAGTGAGAACATATGATACTCAGTAATTTGTTACTGTGACAAATCACTGAATATCATAGATTCTAAACCATCCAAGTTGCTGTGAAGTCCTTAATCTTTTTATGGCTGTCTAATATTCCATTGTGTATATGTACCTGTTTTTATCCGGTCCAGTTCTGATGGCTAGCGTGGCTGGTTTCCTGTTCTTGAGATTGTAAATAGTGCTGCAATAAACATGCATGTGCAGCTACTTTTTTGTAGAATGATTTAAGTTCATCTGGGTATATTCCCAGAAAAGGGATTACTGGATCATATGGAGGGTCACCTTCTAGTTTTTTAGAAATTGCCACACTGTTTTCCATAGTGGCTGAATTAGTTTGCATTCCCAACTACAGGTAGAGGTGTTTTCCTTTTCTCTGCATCCTCACCAGCATCTGATGTTTTTGTTTTATTAATGATAGTAAGGCCAACACTTCTAGCTGCATCTTTATCAGGTGCACCAGTCTTTACACCCCAGCATAATGAAACATAATACTCAATGTGAAGCAGAAATAGCATGAATGAGAGACAAAAGGTGAGGAAGGAGAACCAGCATGGAACAAAGCCTCAACAGCAGCAGACTTCTCAGACAGATCAATTGGGGGTCCTAGAGAAGGTGAAGATCTGAGTATTTTTTTTTTCTGTAAAATCATGTGTCCACATACCTGTGCATAGGCCAAATAGTGGCTGCCCAGAACATATGTCCTCGTCCTAACCCCTACAAACCTCTGAATGTAATCTCATTTGGAAAAAGGGTCTTTGCAGAAATAGTTGAAAATCTCAAGATTATATCTTCCAGAATTATCTATGGGGGCCCTATGTTCTCTGACAAGTGCCCTTATACAAGACACATAGGCCTGGCATGGTGGCTTAAGCCTGTAATCCTAGCAGTAATTATATACACTTATACACATAAACATATACATAAAGTATTAGTAGGTCTAGTAACAGAGGAATAATTGAATTAATATTAGTATATACATCCAATACAATACTGTGCAGCTATTATAAATGTTCCATTTTTGCAGTGCAGTGGCTCACACCTGCAATCCCAGTACTTTGGGAGACCAAATCAGCAGGCTCGCTTGAGACCAGGGGGATGAAGAAAAGCCTGGGTAATATAGCAAGACCCCATTTCTACCAAAAACAAAATTTTTAATTCTATATTTAGTAAAAAAAAAAAAGCACACAAAAAATCATGTAACTCAAAGTTGTAGATAGAACAGTTGTTTTTCTGCCACAATACATGTATATATATACACACACACACACACACACAGAGACACACATACCAAAAAATCCACATGAAAATAGTGTGATTATATCTAAATATTAGGTAATTGATGTTCTCTTAATTATTTTTTATAAGTACATTAAAAAATTTTAATGGAAAATACTGTTGCCAAATGACATTGTAAGTTTGTAGTCTTTTAAGTTTTAATTATTAAAAAAGTAAAATGACAGAAAAGAAACACAAGTTATGAATTTTACAAAGCATAGATGTACAAATACAGGAAAAATAGCAGTTGTTATTGAGTCCACAAATACTATGTACATACCACTAACCACAACTGTGTACATTTTAATTCCCTTAATTCACAACAATCTTGAGAGAGGAATTTATCTTCTCTTTGCACAAATGAAGAAATAAGACTCAGGCTTATTAACTCACCCAAGTCATCCAGCAGAGCAAGAATCCAGACTAAAAAGCCAAAGTCAATTCTTCTCAAAATCTACACACTCACCACTGGGTCAATATGATTTGGAGATGCCAAATTGTTCACTTAGAAAATATAAAGAAATCAATTAAAAAGTTATTAGTAAATCTTCCTCTGTGCAAACTGGCAGCTCATATAGTACCGGGGAAGGAAGCGTTAGCAGGCAGATAGCATGGTGGCAGGCCACTTCTTTTGCTGTTTGATCTGCTTTCCTGTTGCCAACCGCCTCATTTGAGTCCCCCTGCTGGTGGCCTGGGCAGTGTATAACAGCCAACTTTGCTGGGGCCCAAACTGCTGCCAAGAGGTTTAGAATTTCCTCCCTGTTTTTTATAGTTTTCCCTTCAGTGGTAAGCAATCCCCTTTCCTTGTAGATTGGTCTATGTACATGCACAGCTGCAAAGGCTTATCTGCTATCAGTATAAATGTTAACAGTCTTTCCTGTGCCTGCTTTTAGGGCTTCAGTTAAGGCAATGAATTCTGCCTTTTGGGCGGAGGTCCCTTGGGGAAGGGGTTCGGTCCATATCATGACCTGTAGCATTACCACCGCTGCCCCCACGTACCTGGTTCCATTCTCCATAAAGCTACTACCGTCCATGTAGAGGGTTAAGTCCGATTCTGGCCAGGGAACGTCTGTTAGGTCTGGGCATGACTTCTGGAGGAACTCAGTGAGCTCGATGTAGTCATGGGTGCCGCATGTTCCTGCCAGCAGCAAGGTGGCAGGGTTTAGGCTGGCACTACGCTGGAACCTAATGCATGGCTGGTTGAGAAGTAAAGCCTGAAAATGGGTGAGTCGGGCATTGGAAATCCAATTAGCTGAGGCCCCTTGTAGAAGGGCTTCTATTGCATGTGTGGCTGTGACAGTTAGGTCCTGTCCTAGTATTAATTTGTCTGAGTCTTTTATCAGCATAGATACAGCTGCAATGCTTTGTAGGCAGGCTGGCCATCCTGCCGCCACTGGGTCTGGTTTCTTTGATAAGTATGCCACTGGCCTATTCCAAGGCCCAAGTTTTTGGGTTAAGACCCCTCGGGAGACTCCATTGTTCTCATCTACAAAGAGGTGGAATGGCTTTTCGAGATCTGGTAGGGCCAATACTGCAGCTGAAATTAAGGCCTTTTTTTAGGTTTGGAAGGCTTTCTCCCCCTCTGGGGTCCATTGGAATTATTTTTCTGGGCCCTTAGTGAGCTCATATAAGGGCTTAGCGATTTCAGTGAATCGCAGAATCCAGAGCCTGCAGTATCCTGCTGCTCCTAGGAATTCCCTGACCTGCTTTTTTGTCCCCAGGTCCAGGATGTTGATCACAGCCCGGATACGCTGACTCAATAGAGGCCTCTTACCTCCCTGAAGGTAGGTACCCAAGGTAGGTAGCTGCAGTGGTGCAGAGCTGGGCTTTCTTCACCAACACTCGGTACCCCAGCATTTCTGATTCCCTCAAGAGGTCTCTAGTGGCCCATAGACAGTATTCATTTGTCTCCACAGCAATGAGCAAGTCATCGACATGCTGCAACATGGTTACCTGAGGGTTGCTCCTCCGGAAGAACAGCAGGTCTTCTTGGAGGGCTTCATTGAACAGCGTGGGAGAGTTCTGAAATCCTTGTGGAAACCGCGTCCACATGAGCTGGCCATGTTGTCCCGTCTCCGGGTCTGTCCATTCAAAGACAAACAGGAGTTGGCTCTGTTTGGCCAACGGGATGCTGAAAAAGGCATCTTTGAGATCTAAAACAGTGTAGATCTATCGTTCAGAAGGAAGCTCAGTTAAGAGAGTATACGGATTTGGGACTGTTGGGTGGATGTCTTCCACTCGCTTGTTAACATCCTGGAGGCCCTGCACTGGACGATAGTCCCCCGTACCAGCTTTTCTTACTGGGAGCAATGGTGTGTTCCAAGGTGATTGACAGGGCACCAGAATACCGGCCTCCCAGAGGCGGTGGATATGCCTAGCTATGCCTTTTTGTGCTTCTTGGGTTATAGGGTACTGATGAACCCGGATGGGGCTTGCCTGACTTTTTAGTTGCACCACCACTGGGGGGCGGTGACTTGCCAGCCCCGGTGGGTTAGTTTCAGCCCAGACACCAGGGAGCTCGCGCTGTAGCTGTGTTAGGAGCTCTGAGTCCGGCTTAGGTGATGGACGTGGTTTACCTTCTGCCAATAGATACTCATCTCGGAGAGGCACTGTTATGAGATTCTTAGTTGGTTCTTTTACATCCACTGTCACTGTAGTTTCCTGAAACCCTATATTTGCTTTGAGTTTATGCAGAAGGTCTCACCCCAAGAGCGGGTATGGGCAGTCAGGTATTACCAGGAACGAGTGAGTTACCTCTCCTTTTCCTAGATTTACAGTTTTTTCAGTGGTCCAGGGGTACAGTTGAGTTCCAGTCGCCCCCTGTACCAGAGTATACTTATTTTGGAGAGGACCATTATATTTTTTGAGAACTGAATGCTCTGCTTCCATGTCCACCAAGAAGTGGACAGGGTTACCCCCTACCATAAGTTCGGCCCTGGGCTCCAGGGGTGTATTAATAGAGCCCCAGCCCCGTCAGTCAGATCCTAACTGGAGCACTGGAGTTGGTTGCTGTGGCTCCGAGACCTGTCTGGGCAGTCCTTTTTCCAATGTCCCCTTTTCTTGCAAAAGGCGCACTGGTCCTTGCCTAAGGGGATTTTTCTTCCTATACCCTTTCCTCTGTGTTCCCCTGTCCGCTTTGTCAGCTGAGTCCCTTCCAAAGCTGCAACCATTACCTTAGCTAGTTTCTTTGACTGTCTATCCTCAGAAGAATCTCTGCTATTATAAACCTTTTGGGCTACCTCGGTTAATTCTGACAAACTTTTTCCTTCAAACCCTTCAATTTTCTGCAGCTTCTTTCTGATATCAGGGACCGACTGGGAGACAAAGGCTATGACCAATGCCCTCTGATTTTCTGGGG
>CAUYQG010160146.1:0-17421 GCA_963574415.1 Tarsius wallacei | reverse complement strand
GAGACTCCAACTCAAAAAAAAAAAAAAAAAAAAAGAAAACGCTGCCAGGCTCGGTGGCTCAGCCTGTAATCCCGCGCCTTGGGAGGGTGAGGTGAGTGGATTGCCTGAGCCCGCGGGTTCGAGACCCACCTGGGCAACTTGGCAAGACCTCATCTCTACAATAAATCAAAAAATTAGCTGGGCATGGTAGCACATGCCTGTAGTTCCAACTACTTGGAAGGCTGAAGCGGAAGGATCTCCAGAGCCCAGCAGGTCAAGGCTGCGGTGGCTGGCAGCGGCCACTGCACTCCAGTCTGGGCGACGGAGTGAGACTCCAACTCAAAAAAAAAAAAAAAAAAAAGACAATGCCACAAATGGCCCTGCCTCCCATTGCTGGTGGGAAAGTAAGATAGCCCAATTTAGAAAGTAAGTATGGCTGAGATGAAGGTGCAGATGATACAAGTGTGGCAGGTTTATGGCAGGGGTGAGGGTACAGATAGATGATACAAGAATGTCAGGATGCTGACAATGACTGAAACTCAGTGGTGGGGTTTACTATACTACTCTATTTATATGTCTTTTAAATTTAGTAAAATATTTAGAAGTTAATAAAACTTTTTTAAATTCTTAAATTCAAAACCCACTTCTTTGCCTAATATTATAACTTAATGAGGAGATATACATAAAACATCTGCACAGTATGATAAATCTGCCGCATTTTCCAATTTAGTGAGTATAATTTGGATTATTAGTGAGTAATCCTAAAAACCCACATCCACATTTGTGACGTTAGGTACACACAAACATGAATGACACCTTCCAATGCTGACATACAGATTCTACATTCTCACGTATTTGCTATTCTCTGCCCATAGCCAACTGCTAGTACTTGTGAAAGGGAAGACCATAATATACATTTTTTCTTTTTTAGTTTTCCCTTTTCATTGGAAAGAGAGATCATAAATTAGCTGGGTGCAGTGGCTCACGCCTGTAATCCCAGCACTTTGGGGGGCTGAGATGAGAGGACTGCTGAGCCCAGGGTTTGAGACCAGCCTCAGTAACTTGGTGAGACCTCCCTCGTCTCTACGGTAATCCAAAAAATTTACTCAGCTAGGTGGCACGTGCCTGTAGTTCCAGCTACTTAGAAGGCTGAGGAGCAAAAATCACCTGAGCCCAGAAGGACAAGGCTGCAGTGGCCATTAGTGTGCCGCGGCCCTCCAGCCTGGGCAAGAGATTTAGACACAAACACAAAAAAAAAAAAAAAAAAAAAAAAAAGGAGGAAGGCCATATCATATTTTTAAGAGTTTTTTGAACAGTGATAAATCTCCACTAGAAAACACACATTTTTGGTAAATCAGAGTGGAAAGTCAAATCTGGCAGAGGCTCAGAGCAGTGCTTAAAGCACCAAAAAGCAACAAGACAACTCAGAGCACTGTTTTAGAGAATGTTCCAGTCACTGCCAAAGTTTTATTAGATTATATGAAGTTATCAACTCAGAGAATCTCAAAGATTTTCTTTTGTTTTTTGTTTTTTAGAGTTGGAGTCTCACTCTGTTGCCCAGACTGGAGTGCAATGATACACTCCTGGCCACAGCAGCCTCGACCTGCTGGGCTCCGGCGATCCTTCAGCCTCAGCCTTCCAAGTAGCTGGAACTACAGGCGCGTGCTACCATGCCCGCTAATTTTTTTATTTATTGAAGAGATATGGTTTGGACAAGTTGCCAAGGCGGGTCTTGAACCTGTGGGCTCAGGCAATCTACTCACCTCAGCCTCCCAAAGTGTGGGATTACAGGCTGAGCCACCAAGTCAGCTGAATCTGCAAAGATTTAAGAACATATTCTTATCAGTATCAAAGGTCTGCTATAGGTGATGAAATGCTAAACTGAATAAAAACAAAATATCATAACCTATGAAATAACTTACATTTTTCCCCAAAAATGAGAATAAAAATGACTATAAAAAGAGTTTTAAAACTACGTGCTCTTTTAAAGTGCACGAGTAAATGACAGCTTGGATGCAGCTTTTAAATTTACACACCGAGAGTTTGAAAAACACTGCTGGGGTCAGGAGTGGGACACAACATCAATAAGGGTGCCTGATTTTAAACCAGGCAAAATAGAGACCACAGGGAGGCCCAAACTTCACCTGTATGATGTCCACTTGTATATCTCATCCTGATATACAATAAAATTTAAAAGAAAGAAAATCGCTGCTTTCCAAGTATATCCCTAATAATATGGGTTACAACCTAATTTTTTTCAGAAATTTATCTCGTGGTATTACAGATGATTCTTTTTTTTGAGTCCAAGTCTCACTCTGTTGCCCAGGATGGAGTGGCATGCTCACAGCCACCGCATCCTCAATCTACTAGGCTCAGGTGATCCTTCTGCTTCAGCCTTCCAAGTAGCTGCAACTACAGGCATGCGCCATCATGCCCAGCTAATTTTTTTATTTATTGTAGAGACAAGGTCCCACCAAGTTGCCCAGGCCGGTCACAAACCCCTAGGCTCAGGCAATCGTCTCACCTTAGCCTCCCAAAGTACTCACAGTGTGAGCCACCATGCCCAGCAACAGATCAATATTTTTAACTGAATTATATTCAAACTCTACTGATTTGTAACAGCTTTAAAAAAAAATCAAGCAAAAATTGTTACTACTGACATTACTAGCATTAGTATTTACCCAAAGCAGGTTGTTGTTAGATGTATACTGGAAGAAATTCAGTAAACTGAAAAGCTTAAGGAGTTGACTTCTGAAAATCAATTTCAGGCACACATAAACATGGAAGATACATTTTTGTAAGTCAAAAGGCCTCATCATTTATCTCATGTGTATCAGGGATCACTTCCACACTATGGCGAGTAACTTTACAATTTCCTTGCAATCACAAGTCAGTATATCTACTGATAAAAGACCACCGCTACATGATTCCTAAGTTCTCACTAATGGATTTACAGAGATGCTACAACAAGAATTCACTCAATAAGTACACGATAAGTTCTAAGTATACATGGGGGAGGTACAAAAATAGGGAGAAAATGGCTGCTGGCCTAAAGTAGGCACCAGGCCATACCACTACGAAACATGAGACAGGGGCACTGGAAAGGAAACAAGATCTGATGCTGGGGAAGATAAAACAAGGTCCTAAGAGTTGGGTATTAAAGGCACTATATGTATTCTCAGGATGGCTCATAAAGCAGGGCAGCATGTACTTTTGTAAAGCTGAAGTATGTAATCAGGATCTGATTCACCTAAGTGGAAACATTAAGTCTAT
Organism: Tarsius wallacei; assembly: GCA_963574415.1. Lineage (NCBI taxonomy): Eukaryota > Metazoa > Chordata > Mammalia > Primates > Tarsiidae > Tarsius > Tarsius wallacei. Next base: position 14,169 of record CAUYQG010160146.1, on the reverse strand, counting down.
GGTCATTCTGGCTTATACTCAGATTTCTTTTTTTTTTTTTTTTGAGTTGGAGTCTCACTCTGTCACCCAGACAGGAGTGCAGTGGCCGCTCCCGGCCACTGTAGCCTCGACCTGCTGGGCTCCGGCGATCCTTCCGCCTCAGCCTTCCGAGTAGCCAGAATTACAGGCACGTGCTACCACACCTGGCTAATTTTTTAAATTTATTTATTGTAGTGATGAGGTCTCGCCAATTTGCCCAAGCGGGTCTCGAACACACAGACTCAGGCAATCCACTCACCTCAGCCTCCCAAAGCGTGGGATTACAGGCTGAGCCACCAAGCCCGGCTAGATTTCATTATGAATGAAAAAAAAAACAGGTTGCAAGAGAAAAGCCCGAGTTCAGCATATCTTAAAACAGAAGGGCACAATGCCATCACTACCTTGTAATCACTGGTCCAAGAGTTATCCATTGTGCACTTCACAACAGGGAGGAATTCGGAGTTCATGAAGAGCCCCCCTTAGGGTGGTTCTGTAGCGGCTCCTGGTGGCTTCTCCAGCTGAAGAACTCTAACACCAACTTTATCTGCCAAAGTTCAGAAGTCTCAGACATTTCTCTTCTTCCAAGTCTTCTTATAGCCTTGAAGAGGAAAGAACAACAACAATCCATTTAGTGCAAAAGTGAAGTGTTCTAAGTTTTCCTACTTCAGAGTTGTATACTAAGAGGACTTTCAAATGTGGCTCTTAGGATCAATAACAGGCAGGGGTGGAGGGGCTTCGTGTTTTGATGCATCTGCCTCACACAAGAGCCCTCCATTGGGCTCATGTATGGGTACGTGGCACACCTTCTTCAGTATAGCCTCCATGTGAGCAGCTTTCTGGTAAAACCAACAAAGGCAAATAAGCTCATTCTCAGCTCCAATGCTCTGAAAATCAATAACCAGTAGGTCTACGGCCAGTCACCTCTGGGAAGCTCAGTCAGGATTCAATGACATGGCAAGGCTCAGGACAGGCATCTCTTGGGGAAGAAGGCAAAAACAAAACTACTGACGATAGTACCCCTAAGATCTATCTAAAAAGGCACCACAGCTACAACTAGAGGGGATGTTTATCAACAGACCTGCCCATGTCTACCAGGATAGGGGTCAGCAACTGAAAAACACAACTCATTACTTGACTGTCGCTACACAAAGAGGCACTGTGAGAAGCAGTGCCAACATGAATACCACACATTCATACCTTTTAATCAAAAAGGGGTAGATTCCAAATGATTAACAACATTGTGACCTACCTGGTTATATTGGAACTTGGCTTTTATTAAGAATGTTACTTAACATGTGAGGTTTTCAGGTTTTGGAAAATTGCCTCCAATCTAAGTGTATTTCCCCGCTCAGCTTTCCAACACATCTTTTACCACTAGAAATTATTTTCCTTTAGACATTGAGTCTCAAATGCTGACCTATGAACTCATTATATCATATTCAGTTGAAGAGATATTGAAAACTATAAACTATGGATCTCATCTCAGGAATTCTGATTCAGTAGATATAATATGGGACTTGAGGATCTGTATTTTTAAGATTCCCCAAACATATTTTAGCCAAGTTAGAAAACTACTGACAGCTTAACTGTAATTTTGGATCTGAAAAAATTTGGTATATTAAAAAGCTATATATAATACTAATAACCTAAAGTGAATAAATTGGTTCGATCCTTTAGAAAAGTTGTCAGAATTATTTTCTACATTGTTCCTTTTAGGCTCTTTTAAAATAGCAATAACAAGAGAGATTTAAAAATGAACTCCAATTCCCTAAATCTCTACAAATGGATTCTGCAACCTCTCACGAGCTTAATTGTGTGGGTATAACCTCATAGCCCTGCCATCATTAGGGCACTATTTGTTCACTTACTGTGCCTCTGCAGTTTTTTCCACAAAGTGGCTTTGTCAGGGGGAGGTAAGAGACTACACAAGAATACAAGAGATAGGGATGGAGTCAGGGGAAGAGGACAGAAGGAGGGATGAAAACAGTACTAGAGAAAGACAACCAGTACGAGGGGCACTATGTCATCATAAAGCCCAAACTTTTTGGATATTCAGAGAGATACAGAGCTCTCAACTTTGATAGAGCTTCTGTTTTTTAATTTATGAGAAACTAAAAGGAAAAACACATAGGTAACCTCAATACACTATTCAGTAGGTTACTTAAAATATAGGACAATCCCATCAGAATTGGAATAGCTTTTTGGGACCATACCTGATCCATTGCTATGTATGCAGGCAACATCTCTGGGGTCTCCTGAGTAACACATTCATAGAGTACTGACGAAAAGAGATCCAGAATTTCCTGTTTCTGTGGAAAACCAGAAGCTTTCTATACTACAGCAAAGTACATTCCAAAATCAATTCTGGAAACAATTGTGTAACACTATGGCACGTTCTTAAGCTCTTTGGGGAATAATACAAAAGTAAAACAGTAATCTCTTTTAAAAGATATAGTGCATGCTACATTAAGTATCAACTAAAAACAACTGAAAGTTAAGTCCCAGGAGACAGTTAAAGATAGTTAAGGGCTATGGAGGAGAGGAATGGATGAAACTAGCATAAAATGAGTAGATATTACATCAGGGAGATAGGCCTTAGATTGGGCTGGGAAGAGCAGAAACACAGAATCAACAAGCTGTGGGGGAAAGGAACAAAATAAGTGTGAGGAAGGCAGCAAATTCAAATCTAGTTGTGTTGAAGATCAGGCATTGGGCTTGATCAGAAACCTGTGACCTTGGGTGCACACCTTAGCCCTTGTTAGCTGTGTGATCTTAGGCATGCGATGTCTCTCAGTGGCAGTTTCCTCATATCACCCAGAATGATAAAGTGTCTATCCTCGGGGTCTGAATTAAATAAGAAAATTATGTAAAGTACTTAGTAGACGTCCAACAAAGGGTAAAGAGTCAAAAACAAAGAGGGGGAGGGTTATTTCATTGGTTCTATTATAATCCCACTTTTTAAAATGAGAGAAATTTTCCCAAGGCCACACACAGACAACAGACTATCCATTCCATATGATCTAATTCTTACACCCAATCTTTCCTTGTCTGCATGAGGGATTAAATAAAAGGTCAGCTAGGCACCCAAGGATCTGAAGAGAATAGTTGTTGACCAAGGAAAAGAAGGGTTATGATATACAGAGGAAACAGAAGTCATGAAATTACATAAAAACAAGAGAAAGGTGGTAAACAATGAAACATAAAATAGTACAAGAATGAACATCATTCTGATAGATGATAGAAATTATCATCTATCAAAATGAATGTTTTAGAAATTTTAAGTTATTAAATTTAATAGTGCTAGACTATGGAAAATCTATATCTGCCAATCAAAAATCATCCAGTGTACCTGAGAAATGCCACCAATCTCAAAGAAAGATATAGACATCATAGCTATTTTTGGTGATTCACAGAGAGAAATAATAACAAATTCTAGTCCTAGAGCTTAGCAAACCATATGAAATATACCTGACCCGTGTTCACGGTTGGTTTGAAAAAATATTCAGCAAATGACAGACGTGCTGAATCAGAAGTGAATGCTGAAATTGTTTCTGACTAAAAAACAAACAACAACAATGTAAGATAATAAAAGATTACATTCCTCAAATAGTAATGCATGCAGTTCTAAGAACTCTACCTACCCTTGGTCAATGTTCCCATAAAACCCAAAATGGTGCAAATTTGCTAGAGCATCATCAACCTGTTCTGCTGAGAAGCTTTTGCACATGCAAACATGAGCTAATGACATATCGAAAAGCCAGTAAGAAACAAATCTTCGTTTTTCTAAGACTCACTCAAAATAGCTTTCCTCCTCCTATACTAACTAAAATTCCTACTGGAAACCAGAATTGCTACTAAAAATGTACAAAAAAAAGAAAGAACTATCATTCAAATAAGCCAGTTACAAAAAGACAAATATTTTGTGACTCTACATATAAAAGATTCTTAATGTAACCAAAAATCATATAGATGGAAAACAGAAAATGGAGGTTGTCAGGGATTGGGAGGGGGAAATGGGGAATTAGTGTTTAATGGGTACAGATTTTCATGTCTACAAGACGAAATTGTTCTGAAGATGGATGGTGGTGGTTACATACAGTATGAATATACTTAATATAACAACTCTACACTTAAAAATGGTCAAGACAATGAATTCTGTTACATATGTTTTACCACAGTTTTAATTGGGTAAAAAAGCAGCAGACTATCACTCAAGCCTCCAGACTGAAATCGAAATATGAAGGTATTACAATTTTCCATTGAAGTTTATGTTTTATATTTGAAATCACAGCAGGTGGGAAATTGAGATGCCTTTTAATTATTATATACTTTCCTCGTTCAAACTCAGGTCTAAGCATACCTATTTTCTTTACAAATTGGATCAGAGTCTCTGAGATCAGCTAATTTTTAGAAGAAGCAATAGTGCTATTTTAAGCTAAACTTTGCCTGAAAATCCTTCAAAAGTATCTTATAGAATATCTATTGAGTACTGCCAAACAAAATTCACTGATATGAACTCTGGGAACTGTTTATATATTTAAACTCTGAGAACTATTTTAAAGGCTCAGTCAGGAGTAACTGACCTAAAATGAAATGTGAGTTGAATTAAAATACACTGCTGCTTCCTCACTTGGAAGAACAGTGAATGCTACTAACTTAGTCCTCTGGTGGGCACTCAGCTTGTCTATCTGCCACATTTTACACATTTTGTCTGTAATTATCCTTAGGGTCCTGATTATGTTAGACTGCCCCTCTATGTATCACCTGCAGGAATACATCTACTCATGGAATTCTTGAAAACTGGAGTTAAATTACTTAAAAATTCAGAAATCCTAATGGTAGACTATGGAATATATTTCTAGTGTTGAAAACAAGTTCTGGAATGTAGAATAAAATATATATTAACCTCCCCCCCAATAAGAATGAGATTGTTTCATTTGATTTCTTCATTTCAAATACTACTGTATTAGCAACCAAGTACTGTGCAAATAATAAAGCAAACTAATAAAACAAGGCTGATCCTGTCATTTTATCCTCACCAAGATTTAAGAAACAAACAATGGTTTAAAAATGGAGTTAATAAATGACAGCTTGTAAAATTATTCTTCTATTTTTTGCTATGAATTAAATAAATCTTGACTGATTTGAGGATTAGTAAGTAAAATTATTAAACTAAATATTTTTATAGTGTCAAGTACACTGTGACCTTCCTTGCTGCTAAATGTCAATCTTGGAGTACTGGCAGAGTGTCCATATGTATTATGGGTGTCACATAAAACAACAAATGAACCTCAAGGTCAATCAGTCTTTACAATCTGCAGCAATGAGGGGGGAAGCTAGCTAGTGGGATTTGCAAGTATTTTGTATCATCTCTCAGTTTTTATCCATCAATACTACCTTGAAAGCCCGTGCTTCAGAGTTTCTGTTAGCAACAGTCTGTTCCAACAAACTCTGCCATCCCACTGCATCTTCTTTGTATGAGAGTTGACAGGCCCTCAGTTTAACATATAAAACCCCATCTTTGGACAGGATGGACATGAAATAAAACAGCGTGAATTTAATATGAAGTATTACTGGTAGTTCTTGGCTGGAAGAACAGTGTTTTCCAATATCATATTCACAGAAGATGACGCCTTTATTATTTTCCACTGAAGTATATGATTATTTACTGCTCTAAAATTAAATCATTCCCTACAAGGAAACATGAAGTTCTGCCTTTCTGTGGCATCTAGACTGTTAATACCTGTTAAATGCGAAGGCATTCTGACTATGTGCTCAAGTATGGGCTTCAAAGGTAAAGTATTGTGTCTAACACTTCTTTGTATTCCTGTTCCCCAGCACTGTGCAAGAGATCCAGGATCTATAATACCCATTAATCAGTTTGTAGCAGAAATAAAATATTGCTCCAAATCTAAAGACAGAACAATACAGAAAACAGCTAATATTTAGATAGTTTAGAAAAATATAAATTGGGACCACTATAAAAACTTCACATGCCTGTTAAACTTTTTGGAAAGTTAAAGGCTTAATTTATACACTATTTATGATATAAATGATTAGCACTCTAAAATATTTACTTGTATATGACTGCTTTCACCCAAAAGCAATCTACTCTAATCTTAAATTTATGAGAACATTCTAACATAAGAATGGTAGAAGCTGGGCTCAGTGGCTCACCTTGTAATCCCAAGCTTTGGGAGGCTGAGGTGAGTGGATTGCCTGAGCCCGCAGGTTCGAGACCCACCTGAGCAACTTGGCAAGACCTGATCTCTACAATAAATCAAAAAATCAGCCGGGCATGGTAGCACATGCCTGTAATTCCAGCTACTCAGAAGGCTGTGGCGGAAGGATCGCCGGAGCCCAGCAGGTCAAGGCTGCAGTGGCCAGGAGCGGCCACTGCACTCCAGTCTGGGTGACAGAGTGAAACTCCAAATCAAAAAAAAAAAAAAAAAACCAAAAACAAACAAACAAAAAAAGAATGGTAGAGATGCAACAGGAGATGTGGCCTAAAATACATCAATTGTTAGAGTATAAAGTTCCTTTTGTGGACATACACATGAGTTATTTTCTTAAAGTAAACCTTACGTTATTATACCAAGAGAAATTTCCTCTAGTATCCTAAGTCAGTTGAAGTTTCTCAATGAATAAATATTTAGGGTTTGATTTCTACATTAACACTTTCACTTTCAAACACAAATTCTATTTCAAAGAAATCAACTACTTTATTTAATACATACCTACATATTGCCTTGGATGAAATCAAAGGGAGATAAGTCACACTCTAGATAATTTATAATTTATACCTTCCCATCTACTCCTGTTCACTTTCTAAAATGCAAATTTGAGAAACTCAACATACTTACTTCAGGTATTGTGTTCCTTTGCTTAAATCTATGAGTAGTTCCCAGTATCTTGGGCCTTTAACTTTAATCTGCCAAGATAAATGTAAACAGTCTGAAAAAGTGCTGGTTTGACAAACTGAAGCCTATGCTTCTCAGAGGATATAATAACAGAGTTGGAAAAAGACACTGAAAGGTTAATAAGTTCCATTTTCAGACAAAAAGTGTACGTGAATTATGTCCTAAGGTCATCTCACCTATCAGCAAAGATCTCAGACAAGACTTTCTCTATTCGTCATAACTTATTTCTCCTGCTGCTGCTTTCTTGTTTTGTACAAAACATGCAGAAAGCAGAGGTGTTTAAGAGACGAGGTCTCATTATGTTCCCCCAGGCTGGTCTTGAACTCCTGGGATCAAGTGATCCTTCCACCTCGACTTCCCAAAGTACTGGGATTATAGCCACAGCACAGGCCTTATTTAGCTATCTTTATTGGTATGGTACTCTTTTTGAATCTATCTCTTGGATGTATCTCCCTAAGTCACACCCAAATCACCTGCTTTAAAAGGTGGAGTTCTGGAAGAAGGGTAGGAGCCATCAATTCTTCTTTGGTTTGTTCATACCACTGAGTGCCCTTTATAAATGTAAAAGTACAGTCACAGTGGAATCTAAAAAGAAGAAACATCTCTACTCTATACCTCCCCTTCCCCACAGAATGTACAGAGACCATGAAATGGCACAAAAGCCTCTCTGGTACTCAAATCTTAAATAACTAAAGTAGGGATGCATCATTTCTGACTACTTCAAGCCTTGTCCGTCACAGGCCAGCAGTAGTAAAGGGCCGCACTTCTGATGCCTCTGTATTTTTGAACATATTGTACTCTCTGCTGTGATGTGCCACTCAGCTGTCAAGTCTCAGTCCAACACTGTCCACTCTGACAGCCTCTCCAAGCCCCACAGTTGAGCAAGGCACTACTCCTCTGCTTCCTCTGTACTCCACACATACCTCTAATTACCACTCTAATTTCATTGCCTCCCTGCTGGGTCTCCAATGGATAAAAGTGCCTTAAGGAATATCATGATGTCACCTCATTTTGTACATTGCCTTATGGAATATGATGATGTCACCTCATTTTGAGTCTAGCACAGGAGGTACTTAATAATATGGTGAAGGAAGAATATGATTTGTATCTATTTGTGTATCCTACAGAAAGCTCTCACCAAATACATATCTGGATTTTAAAGTACTCAACTAACACATCTAACAATAATTCTAAATCAATTAGCTTTTTACACACTATCAGCCATGTAAAGTTAACAGGGACATTTTCAAATTGTAAGCTCTAAGGACAAAGGAGCAGCGGATGATCCTAAAAAATTACACCCATAGAATAAAAATGAACATGAATGGCCTGGCAGAATGCACAAGAACTTTGGAAACTTCAATTTTGATGAACGTTCAACCCACTTTTTACTGCACAACACCTTTGAAATATTATGATCTGAAAAAATGGAAAAATGGTAATAAAATAACAAGTTAGTGACAGGGAGAAAGAGTTACCTGCAGGTGACTTCTAAGAGGGCATAGCAGGGTGTGTTTGTGTCCACATCCACAGGCACCAGGAGCCTCGGTTCTACAGCCAGCACAGAGAGGTGGCGAAGAGACTGGAGATGATACCTGTTCATAGGAAGGACAAAGAGGAGATAATAAACAGATGTGGCCTTGTGAGTGCTGCAATCTGCTGTTTCCTGTAAGCTGAAAGAGAACAGAAAAGGGAGTAATATCTGTAAGTGAACAGAAATCTTAAAGGCAGGTAATGAAACTCAGCTAAAAAGTAATGGAGAAATTCTTTAAAAATATTATATAAGCCGGGCTCGGTGACTCAGCCTGTAATCCTGTGATCTGGGAGGCTGAGGTGAGTGGATTGCGAGCCTGGGGTTTGAAGCCCATCTGGGCAACTTGGTGAGACCTCATCTCTACAATAAAGCAGAAAAAAAAAAAAAAATTAGCCGGGTGTGGTAGCGTGCGCCTGTAGTTCCAGCTACTTGGAAGGCAGAGGTGGAAGGATCACCAGAGCCCAGTAGGTCAAGGCTGCAGTGGCCGGAAGTGGTCACTGCACTCCAGTAAGGGTGACAGAGTGAGACTCCAACTCGGGAAAAAAAAAAAAAAAAATATATATATATATATATATATATATATTACATAAAGTGATCCCTGACCCCCAAATTCTTTGAGTTTTCAATTAATATGTTTTACAGAGAAGAAAAAATTGTCATAACCTGGAAATATTTACTAGTTAATTAACTACCTATAAAATCAGTCCCTCTCAAATATCCCTTTTTGTTGAACACAGTCATCTCTTTTTACCTTCTCAGGGATTTCATTCTAGTGCTTTCTTTCCCTTTATGGACTGGTAGGAAGACAAGATGCCAGTACTCCTCAGATAGCAAAGCTCTTCTACATATACATACTTGCACACAAATATACACACGCATACCCTTGAAATACAGTACATCAAAAATTTATTAGTGAGATTATGACAATATTTTTCTTTGCGTGTATATGCTTGAGTTTTCAAAAGAATATTTTAAACTTTAAAATTTAAGCCGAGCTCAGTGGCTCAACCTGTAATCCCGCGCCTTGGGAGGCTGAGGTGAGTGGATTGCCTGAGCCCGTGGGTTCGAGACCCGCCTGGGCAACTTGGCGAGACCTCATCTCTACAATAAATCAAAAAAAATTAGCCAGGCGTGGTAGTGCGCGCCTGTAGTTCCAGCTACTTGGAAGGCTGAGGCGGAAGGATCGCCGGAGCCCAGCAGGTCGAGGCTGCGGTGCCCGGGAGCAGCCACTGCACTCCAGTCTGGGCGACAGAGTGAGACTCCAACTCAAAAAAAAAATAAAAAAATTAAAAAATTAAAAAAATAAAATTTATATTTTAGAATGTAAACACACAAATTTTTAGACTTTAAGATCTCATAAAAGAGGAAAACAAGAATACTTCGTTTTTTTTAAAATTATACATAGTTGCAGACACAGCTTCCTCTTCCCACCCCAAAACACTCACTTTTATAAATCTATAAAGGTCACGAAATAACAAATACTAATCAATTACAAAAACATTCCTGTAAGCAAACTGCTTTGTTTAAAATAGCTAAACCAACCTGGTCATGGTGACTCACACCTGAAATTCCAACACTTTGGGAGGCCAAGAAGGAGGATCACTGGGGATCCAGGAGTTCAAGAACAGCCTGGACAAAATTTGGGTAAAAAAATTACCACCTCATTACTACAAAAAACTAAATAATAAAAAATCAGTTTGGCCAGGCACGGTGGCTCACATATGTAATCCCATCACTTTTGGAGGCCAAGAAGGGCGAGTCACTTGAGGTCAGGAGTTTGAGACCAGCCCGTAAAATATAGTGGGACTCCATCTCTACAAAAAATTTAAAAATTAGCCAGGTGTGATGGTATGTGCCTTTAGTCCTAGCTACTTGGAAGGCTGAGTGGGAGCTCAGAGAAGTTCAAGGCCGCCATGAGCTATGATCATGTGAGCCTAGGTGACCGAGTTAGACACTGTCTCTTAAAAATAAATTAGTAAGGGAAGAATAATATAAATATTTATGGTACAGACAGGTGTTTGGGGCTCTGTGAAAAAGAATTCATCCTTTTCTGAATGGAAATGAAAGTTTATTCATATGTAAAATTAACAATTTTTCTTCCCTAAAAAGGTTCTCAACACTGACACTGAAACATCAGTGAAGATAAAAGTTAAATTAGAGAAAGTAACTAACCACTAACACTTCCTACCAAAAACTAAAAACACAAATAGGTCAGTAACAGAAGTACTGAAAAGAGGATTTAGACATATAATTACCTTATAGTCCTATGGATGGCAGGTGCTGTGGTTCTGGCACGGAGTGGTAGACCAGGAGACAGGCCAGCATGCTCAGCTGAGATTCCTCAAAGGCTGCCTGCTGAAGTAGGCATGCACACACACGTCACCCCCAGCTAAGAGAGAAACTCACACAAACTAAACCAACTGATGACAGAATGGAGAGGCACAAGAAATGCCTTACTTGTATTACTTTTTCATCAAGAACTTATCAAAGCACTTAGTATACATCAGGCCCGTATGATACTGAGTATGGAGGCTATTGTGGTGAACTAGACTGAGTGCCTGTCATTGTAGTTTAGAGTGTTGTGAAGAAAGTGATATTACACAGATAATGACATAAACAAATGCATAATTACAAACTGGAGTGAGTGTCACAAAGGTGCACTAGTCACTGTGGCTAACGCCTCCAGATACCCATTTTATCACCTTTCCCTCCACTATGTAACATTTGAGGGGACTAGCTTCAGCTGTAGAAGTAGATCCTGATTAGGCGTCTTGGCCAAAGGGTCTCAAACTTGAACGGGTATCAGAAGCACCTGGAGGGCTTGTTAAACCACAGCCAGGTGGGCCCCTCTTCAGCATTTCTGGTTCAGTAGGTCTGGGGTGGGGCTAAAACAACTGCATTTCTAACACGTTCCTGGGTGATGCTGCTGCTGCTGCTGCTGCTGCTCCAATACACACACTTTGAGAACCACTGGTCTTGGGCAACCAAGGCAGCCCCAACCCCTGACCCAGCCAGTTCAGGGAAAGGCAGACCTAAGAAACATTGCAGGAAGAGGACTGGGGCTGCTTGCCCCAGGATCCAGCAGAATTAGAATGAAAATTCTACTTCCTGGTGTCATTCTCAAACATACCCCTAGGTCTTAAGCCCTGCATGAAAGAAAGAAAAAACTTGAACCCACAAGAAATTGAAAGATGGGATCAATAAAAAGTTCTTATACATGATCTCCCCTTGACAACTTCCTTTCCCTTCATTTTTAAAGAAATTGGGAAGTTAGGGTGAGGTGCTAGGAGTGGAATGAAGGGGATGTATTCAGAGGGAGGTTTTGGGGGCACCAAAAGGGGAAGGAAGCAGGGATGTCTGGAGAGAAGAGGGAGAGCGGTGACCAGAGGCGAGGTCCATCTTACCAGCACGATGACTTTTTTAAAAAACTTGCAAGGGTGAAGATGAACTCTCAGAACAAGATTCATTTCTATAATTCAGGGACAAACTCTGGAAATGCAAGAGTTCGTAGTGGCTGTTGATGGACTCTAATCCAATCCACCTAACATTCCTCATGAGGAAGCAGTGTTCATGGAGGTAAAGTCGTTCTCCAAAGTCATTTCCAACCACTAAAGCATATTAAACACCTTGACCCCAATAACAATGAGAGAGCATGAGGGCATTTCACAACAGAGACAAATTTGAAGTTCAGTCTCCTTGGTCACATTCTACTCCACTGCACTTCTGCCAAAATTATGGAATGGCTTCTTTCTGAAGTTCAGAGAAATTGACAATTTATTGATAATGCACAGAAGAAGGGAAGGAAATGAGAAGAATAGATGGCAAGTTCCTGTGAGAGAGAAAGAACAGGGAGCAGGCAAGTGTTGGAGCAAAGTGGCAGGTATTCCCAGTCACTGTGGCCGAGTAGCCTGACAGTGAGAGGGAGGACTAGGTATTTGGAAAGGCATCATGGCTGAGATGGAGGCATGAAAGGAGCCAGATAGACCATCAGAGGGAAGCTGCAGAGCCTCAAGCCGAGTGCCAGAGAGGGCATGTTGGAGGCTTTCAGGGGAGGCACACCTGCCAGCATGAGCACGTGGGGCCTACACCTGGACCAAGACTCCCGACCCCCCTTTCCAGTTCTACCCTCAGTGAAGTGTTGATTCATTCATTAACTAATTGTTGAGCATGTACTGTTTGCCAGTCCTGTAGAGTTCCCTTAACTTCTGATCCTCATCCTTCTTCAATCTTCACACCATAATGACTTATCTAAAGTAGAGTTCAAGTCTTATTATCCATTGCCAATGATGCTCTAGCGGCTTCTCATTGCCTTTAGAATATGGATAAATTCCAGGCTTGACTAACCAAAGACAGTCTATGTGCACATAGAGGATTCTGGAATTAATGATACATGATTGAACCATTCCATGCAAATGTAACTGAGAAAAGAATGGCTGCCAGTACAGTGACTAACTATTCTATACTTTCAATGAGGTAGAAGAAATAAAAACAAGTATTTCAAAAATAAAACCCTTTGTGTGTAGTGGTTTGAGTTCCTCTGGGTATATTCCCAGATGGGGGATTGCTGGGCCAGGTACCTGTGCGTGCATGTTTATTGCAACACTATTCACAATAGCAAAAACATGGAACCAACTGAGCTGGCCATCAAAAGTAGACTGGATTTAAAAGATGTAGTAAAAGCCAGGTTCGGTGGCTCAGCCTGTAATCCCACACCTTGGGAGGTTGAGGTGAGTGGATTGCCTGAGCCCACGGGTTCGAGACCCACCTGGGCAACTTGGCGAGACCTCATCTCTACATTAAATCAAAAACTAGCCGGGCATGGTAGCGCGTGCCTATAGTTCCAGCTACTTGGAAGGCTGAGGCGGAAGGATCACCTGAGCCCAGCAAGCTGAAGCTGTGGTGGCTGGGAGCAGCCACTGTACTCCAGTCTGGACGACAGAGTGAAACTCCAACTCAAAATAAATTGTAAAAAAGATTTAGTATATATACATGAGGGAATCTTATGCAGCCATAAAAAAGGACAAAATTATGAACTTTGTAGCAACTTTAATTTATTTAAAGTCTATCATGCAGGGATCTATCACAGAAATAAAGAACTGAGTACCATGTGTTCTCATTCAAGTGGACCCTGGAAATTTATCATAATACTAGGTGAAAGAGATTGGCAGCAGCGGGACACTGACACAAGAGGGAGGAAGGGGGGGAGCACATAACATCAATAAGAGTACCTGATCCCAAACCAGGCAGAGTGAAGACCAGTGGGAAGCCCAAACTTCACCTGTAGGATGACCACTTATGTACCTAATCCTGAATTGCACTCCACATTCTTTAAATTAAAAAAAATTTTTTTAAAGAAGAATATAGCCAAATTCCTCAGCAGGTCATCAAAGGTCTTTCTCAACCTAACTCCAATAGACTTTTAAACCTCTTCTAGAGCCACTTTCCCAAATGGCCGCTACATTCCAGCCACACTGGAATGCCTGTTTCTCCCTTTCCATTCTCCCACACCTTTGCACATGCTCTTCTCTCTCCACTGAAAGCCCTTGTCTACCAGACGTTGTCCTTGCCATTCCAGGCCCAGTTCAAATAGCACCAGCACTCTGATGTCTCACTTGTCCTCCAAGAAAGAATTAATTTTTCCTTAATCTGTGATCCCCTACCTTGTTGCACATAACTCCAATTCTGCTATTCACCAGA
>CAUYQG010160138.1:0-16382 GCA_963574415.1 Tarsius wallacei | reverse complement strand
GACCCGCCTGGGCAACTTGGCGAGACCTCATCTCTACAATAAATCAAAAAATTAGCCGGGCGTGGTAGCGCGCACCTGTAGTTCCAGCTACTTGGAAGGCTGAGGCGGAAGGATCGCCGGAGCCCAGCAGGTCGAGGCTGCGGTGACCGGGAGCAGACACTGCACTCCAGTCTGGGCGACAGAGTGAGACTCCAACTCAAAAAAAAAAAAGAATTTCGAGTTCCCTTCTTTGACTCTCCCCTTTCCAGGATTCACCCTCACTTTCTGGTGCCTGTGGTTGCCCTGAATTCTAGATTGTCAGTTTTCTCGGGGAGGATTTTTATCTTTTGTAATTGAGGTAAATTTCACAGGACATAAAAGTAATCATCTTAAAGTGAACAATGGAGTGGCCCTGAGCACATCCGCAGTGTTGTGCAACCACTGCTTCTCTCTGGTTTCAAAACATCTGACCTCTCCAAAAGGAAATCTCCTACCCATTAAGCAGTTGCCCCCCCGCCCCTTTCCCCTCCTTCCAGCCTCTAGCAGCAACCAACGTGCAGTCTGTATCTATGGATTTACCTAGTCTGGATATTTCATATAAATGGAGTCGTACAATATGTACCCTTATATATCTAGTTTCTTTCACCGAGTGTAATGTTTTGGGAGTCAGTCAATGTTGTAGCATGTATCAGTACTTCATTCTTTTTTTTCATGGCTATGTATATTACATTGTGGGTATAGACCACAATGTGTTTATCCATCCATTTGTGAATGGACATTTGGGCCGTTTCCACCTGTTGGGTATAGTTAACAGTGCTGCCATGATTATGTGTGTACATGTGTTTTTTTGAAGTACCTCTTCTCAGTTCTTTCGTGTATATACCTTGAAGTGGAGTTGCAGAGTCATATGGTAATTCTATTTTTAACATTTTGAGGATCTAACAAACTGTTTTCCACAGTTACTGAACCATTTTACATTCTCACCAGCAATGTACAAACATTTCTGTTTCTTCACCAACACTTGTTATTTTCTATTTAATTATAGCTAGCCTGGTGATGTTAGTTGTAACCATCTTGCTGTTTTGACTTGTATTTCCCTAGTGACTAATGATGTTGACCATCTTTTCATGCTCTTGTTAGCCATTTGTATGTCTTCTCTGGAGAGATTTATATTAAAGTTCTGTGCTCATTTTTAAAATCATGTTGTTTTCTGTCGTTGCATTGTAAGAGTTCTTTATATATTCTGGATACTAGACCCTTGTCAGATATATGATTTGCAAATATTTTCTCCCTTTCTGTAGATTGTCTTTTTACTTTCCTGATAATGCCCTTTGGTACACAAAAGTTTTTCACTTTGATGAAGTCTAACTTAGTTATTTTTTCTTTTGTCCTCATATCCAAGAATCCTTTGCGAAATCTAAGTTTATCATGATTTAATCCTATGTTTTCTTCTGAGAGTTTTATGGTTTGGCTCTTATATTTTGGTTGTTGATCTATTTTGAGTTGATTTTTTGTATATGGTGTGAGGTAGGGATTCAATTTCATTCTTTTGCATGTGGATATCCAGTTGTCTTAGCACTATTTGTTGAAGAGGCTATTTTTCCCCACTGAGTTACTTGGTAATCGTGACAAAAATCCATTGGATCATTTCTGGATTCTCTATTCCATTCCATTGGTCTCTATGTCTGTCCTTATGGTGGTGACAGTTTTGATTACTGCCACTTTGTTCTGTTGAAAGTTTAGCTCTCTGTGTTGTGCTGACTTCAGCATGTCCTCAAGTTAAAAACCATAAAAAACAGGAAACTCAGGCTGTGCCATCCATTCCTCCCACACAGCAAGTCTCCCACAGAATCTGCCTGCTTTGGTTCCTTCCCCAGTGCCTCTGGTAGTTGCTTTTGGGGGGTGTTCTGTCCAGAGTTGGTAGCTATTAGCTATGGGTTTGGTGCTTTCTTAGGCATTTACTCAGCTGTGCCAAGTGCAGACCCTCCACCCATCTGTCCCTTTTCCTAACATTGCTTTCCTTGACTCTTAGTGAAAATGGCATTCTTAGTGGTGGAGTGGGAAGTTACCTGTCCAGACGCCTTCTCTGTAGAAGATGCCTTGCTTAGCACCTGCTCCCTGAGTTCCCCTGTGCCATCCTTGGACACGAAGTGGATTCTAGATTCCAGATGGAAATGCCCTTCCTGTTCATGAGACAGAAATGGAGACTCGTTTTTCCTCTCATTTCTCAGCACTCTGCTGGGCATACAGTGGGTTTTCAGCAGTTCCTCATTGAATCATGAAGCAGCTATGATTCTCAAAGGACAAAAGAGTGATGCGTCCATGATTCTTTCTGGCTCCACAACCCTTGGGGTTGGCCAACCGCCGCCGCCCAGGAGGATCTTGTTTCGGTGCCCGTGAATGAATCCACAGACACATTGAGCTCGTCCTCTCCACAGGGAGAGGCGAGTTGGCATGAATGGCCATTTCTGCCCCAAGCCAGCATCAAAACCTGAAATGTGGCTGGGCAAAAGGAGGGGAGCTCATTAAGAGAGACGTGCGTATCCGTGCTGTGTGTCATTTCCAGGCTAATGAGTGGGTTTTGCGTAGCAAATTGCCATTTTGCCTCCCTGCAGGTGGGGAAACCTACTTATTGGTTCAAGGCCTGTCCCGTTTGTCCCAGATTAAATTCACCTCCTCTCTGTCCTTTGACAGGCTTTCTTTCTCCTGCCCACCACACTGCCTGGGACCTCCTTGGACTCCCGGCCTGCTGGGCTCAGTCTAGTGGCGAACTCATCGGAGAGCTGCCTGCCCTGGTTGTGGCATGTTTTTCTTCGTTCTGTTCTGCAAGAGAACATTTAGATCTTGACATGTTCTCAAAACAGGGTGGTTTATTGTTTTGTTTTTGCCTTAACATAGCCCAGAGGCAGGGGGATGGATAAGGAGACTTCAGAGGCCTCTTCAGGCCCCTTCGTATTGCTGTCCTGGTCTCCAGGAGGTGGATCGAGAAGACTTTAGTTAATGGGTATAAAGTGCTTTGAAAACACAAACTGTTAAGTGGCATCGAGAACGGCTCACTAATTATTTATGACTTCAGGAGAGCCAGTTAATTCACCAGGAGATGGGCTTGTATTGGCAGGGGGTGGTAAATCATTCAAGAGAACGCAAATAGCAGGGACCCCCCATACGCTCCTGTTCCCTGGGGACCCTTGACTCGCTGCACTGGACAGGATGAGCTTCCTGCAGCCAGGTGAACGAGGCCTGAAGGCAGCATTGCCTGCAGCCTTCTTCCCCGTGTTGCCTGGAGGTCAAAGTCAGAGCCAGGAGCTGGACGGGGCCCCGGGGTCTCTGGGTTCACTCCCTTACTGTAGAGCAAAATGGCATTCCAGTCATCCCAGAAAGGGAAGCCTTGGCCCTTCGCCTCTTGAGACTCTCCAGAGAGGGAGGGTGGCAGGTGCACCCTGAGAAAAGCCCCTGGGAGCTCCCAGGTCTGGTGTCAGCTGGGCCGAACTGAGCCCCCTCCCCTCCCCGCCCTTCACCTTCTCTGCTTGGTGGGAGGCTGGCTGTCTCGACCCCCTCCTGCCCACATGTGTGCTCACAGCGATGGCCTTTCACTCCTTCACTCCTTCCTTCATGCATTCAATGCACATTTGCCACAGGCCTCCCAAATGCCGTGTGTGGCCTGTGGACACCCGCCCCTCATCCCTGCACCTTTCCTAGGAGAGCGGCCTCCCCACCCACCCCGCACACCCCCTGCATTCTCAGCTGTCCCTGCTTCAGAAGGGGCCCCGTCTGTCCCCGAGCCCTGGAATCTGACCACTTGCCCAGGCAGCCCAAGGGAGCCCTGGGAAGTCTTGGTCTGTGAGTCCCACCCCATCTCTCAGGCCCTTTCTGAATGCTGGGCCCGGAGGGAGTGTGGCTTCTTGCCCTGCGACTCACAGAGTTTGCAGAAACTAGCCGGACTACTTTGCTTCCCACCTGCCTTCTTTTGTAGCATCTTAGAATGTTAATTCTCCAGCTCCAAACTAAGACTAAGACTCCCTTACTCCAGAAAGAGAACCTCCTGCGCGTGGTAATTCACCAGGAGAGTGAGACAAACTAAAGCAACAAACCAAACAAGACAAATACCTGCACGGGCCAAGCGCTGTAGCCATGGCCCCGTGGCAGCCGGTCAGCCCGCCAGAGGACATGCTGTCACGATCACCTACTCTTTCCTGCTTGTTTTTCCCCCTTGAGCTGCACGTGTGCTGGGGACTCTGAGCTGGGCTGGGGAGGCTGTGGAGTGCCAGGGTGGAAGTTGGTCCAGCTCGGGATGGGAGGGGAGAGGGAGGGAAGGCAAGGGGCACAGAGAAGCTGGGGTCAGCCGGGCGCCGGTTTCAGTGTCCGGAGGTTAGTTTGCTACAGAGTGTCCTTTCTGGTCGGCTTTGTGGCATTCTGGGGACCATGTGTCTACTTTGTGCAGACTGTCAAGCTCGACCCAGAGGGGAGTGTGTACTTGCATGGGTATGTTTGTGTGTGTTCATCCATGTGCGTTATGTGTTTCCATACGTGTGTACATGTGTGTATATGTCATTTATGTTATGTGTGCACGTGTGCACAGGTACGTACGTGTGCATTGGTGTGTATTTGTGTATGTGTATGATGTGTGTGATCGTATGATATGTATATATGTGTGCATGCACGTGTGTGTATATGTTGTGTTATCATGTGCATGTGTGTATGTGCGTGTGTTTGTGTGCACGTGTATTTGTGTGTACGTTGCTCATGTCACATAGCTGTGGTTTGAAAGTGTGTCCTTTGAAGGGCTGTCAGTCCAGCTTGGCCCCCACCCTGTCTTCCCATGCCCTCCTCATGGGCATCACCCTACAGGGCATTATATTACAGACCAACCCCCCGCAGCAACTACTGTCAAGCCCTGGGTCACACATGGTGGACAAGCATAAGACTGGGACACAGGAGGGCGCAGAGCTCGAAGGGAAGGTCTGTCTCCCTTTTCAGCGAGTTGCATGTGCCAGCAGGCCTTCCTCCTCCTGGCATTCCCCACGGGTTATGAAAAGACCTGGATTCTACAGAGAGACTGTAAAGCCTTGCTCTTCCCACCAGGAGCCTATGGTTCTACCTATGGTGGACCAGGGCTAGTGGCGAAGAGGCGTCAGGCAGTGGGTCGTCCACTGTAGGAACATCGGGGGCCTGGCTCAAGGCTCGGGAGCGACCAATTTAGGGGCCTCAGGCAAGCTACTCTGCTTGCGGGGACCTCAGATTCATCACCAGTGACGGGAGAACGCTGGAGTCAATGGTGTTTGAGGTTATCTTCTGCTGCGTCTGAGACTCTGAAATAGAATCACACACTCTGAATCAACAGTTTTACCATGGAGTATGTACTCTTGATGTGCCTGGCACGGTTCAGAAAGCTGAAAAATAACAACAGGAGCAACAAGAAAAATAATAACATTAGAGGTGGCTGACACTTTCTGAGTACTTATTCCATGTCAGGCACTACTCACACAACAATTTAGAAGCAGCTTTGACAAGCTGTCTTTCAAAGACACCCGGAACATTTTCCGTGGTCCCTGGCCTGCAGTCTAGCCTAGATGCACAGTCTGAACTCAGGGGAGAAACAGAGGCAGGTGGATCCAGGATGATATTTAAATCAAGGGCTAAGAAAGACGTGTCATAAAGTCCTTTCGGAAACAGAGGGTATGTGGTCCATCCTAGAGTTTGGGAAATCTTTCTGGAAGCGCGGGGTCGCTACCTGTGCTGAGTTGTGAAGCCCGGCAGGAGCTGGGCCTTTCTGGGAAGGTGGGGAAGGCAGCCCTGGCCAGAGCAAAGGCCTAGGGGCTGGAAGGGCCCTGGTGTGCTTGGAAAGGAAAAGTAGCTGAGCGTAGAGTGCAGCGGCAGGAGGGGATGGGGAGAGGCTGGCAAGGGCAGAGTCAGCGGCAGGCTGGACTCAAGCTTGTGCACCAGAGGGGTGGGGGAGGTGTTTTTTCTTTTGTTTTTGTTCTAGCAGCTAGATCGCTCTGGCTGCACTGGGGCGGATGCATTGTATTCAGGCGCACTGGTCCTTGGCTTGTCAAAGATCTCCCTTCCTCCCCCCCACTTGCACAAAGTAGCTGAAACGTCCTTCATTCGGTCCCTCAGGAATGCCAGGGCCCCACTCCCCGGCCCCTCTTCTGTCCCCCTCCTCCTCATCGCAGGGGGCTGGGCTGCACCTCCCAGGCCTGTCCTGCTGTGGGCCCAAAATAGAAGGAAAGGTGGGGCAGCCGGGAGGGGCTTGAGGCCCCAGATGCCACGGGAGGGGGGTTGGCCGGCCAACAAAGGGGTCCGGGACAGCATGATGGATGGGCAGGCACAAGCAGGGGGAGGGGCCGCGGGGTGGGGGTGGGGCCCCACGCTGGCTCCGATTTCAGAAACCTGCCTCCCAAATGCCTGCAAACAGCTGACAGCCATGGAAAGCGGATGAAATGGGATTAGAACATCCTTTCCAAAGAGAGCACGGACCGCAGAGCGTGACAATGCGGTCCCGGTCCTGCTGGCTTCGCGGCTAATTCCGCCAGCCTGGAACCATCGCTCTCCAGGGGCCTGGGGCCAGGGGGACCTGGAGGGCAGGGGGGCGGGAGGACAGAGGGGGTGGAGAGAGGTGAGCGGGCCACTCATTGGCGTCTCCAGGGAGACGAGGCTCGGAACCATGGAGGGCCCTGGGCTCCTCCAAAGGTCAACTTGTCCATCTTCCTGCCCCCTGCTCAGTTGCCGGATTATGGAGATCTTTTCCAGGGAAAACCAGCCTTGCTGTCTTTAACCCAGGCCCCACTCTGCAAGAGAAAGTCTCCTGAGTAACTCCGACCTCGCACGCCACTTGTGTTCCCTGTTCCCCAGCACCACCTTGAGCAGGCCTCAGCGTCTTCATCTATAAAATGGGATCATCTTTCCTAGCCCGTAGGGTAGGCAGAAAACCAAAGAACGTGCAGCGCAGAACCTGGTGTATAATAAGCACCCAGCATGCTGCTATTATTATCGTTACCATTATTTGACGGTCTGGTCCCTCAGCCCCTCATTCTGCCTGCACCCCTGAAGGGGTCAGGCCAGGAAGCCCGGGCCCTCAGATGGCTCACCCTGGTCCTGTAGGCTGCAGAAGTCCCTTCCCTTGGCCTCCTCGTCCATCCCAACCCCGACAGGGACCCCAGGAGGTGGGGGCGTGCAGGGACCGGCTAAGAGCTGTGTGCGGCTGGGTCACGGCTGTGGTATATTTGTGTTTATCTTTCCTCGCTTGAAGAGGCTGCGGCAGGGGTGAAAGAATTGATGTTTATTTTGATAACGAGTTCTCAATGCGTTTGCAAACTAATAAAATCAACTCATTAGGCTGCATGTTTAATTCACAACTGTGCTGTGGGGAGACTTCCCTGGTGGCTGACGGTGATGTGGGCTTCCTCCTGAGATAGGGACAATCCCTCCGTGACCGGCAGCATGTGCCGGAGTCCTGTTCCTCCCCTTCCCCACGAAGGGTCGGGGCCCCATCCGGCTGAGTCCAGAGCCGGGAGACACCTTCTTCTGACCCCGCACTCCGGTGACATCTTCCTCCACGTGGGCTCTGGGGGCTGGGCTGGACTGCCCCTCCGAAATTGGCAAGGATGTAGGTCCCAAGGAGAGAGATGGGGAGTGTGGGGCCCACAGGCCAGAAGTGGTTGCCTTCACTGAACCCCAGCGATGTGTAGACCCTTGCTGGGCTCTTTCTAGAGCCGTACCTTCAGAAGTAGCATGACAGCCCAGTGAGGAAATGTGTGGAAACTGAGGCTTGAGAGCTTTCACACAGTCCCACAATGGGTCAGTCCACAGCAGAGACACATCTCACACTTGGGCCTCTGGGATGTCGTGCTCATCCCACTGACCACGTGAGCAGAGGCCGTGGTCGTGGGGGGAAGCACACGCCCGGCCAGGACATTGAGGTCTCTCTAGGGCACCTATTCCAGGAGTCCTGGGTGTCCGGCAGGGAGCGGGTGCAGGGGCCAGCCTGGTTTCATTGTGCCATGGCCTGGCCTCTGGGGACCTCTCAGGGGCCTCTGGGAGGTGCTCCATGCTGGTCAGAGCTGGCCCTGGCCGGGCCAGAGAGAGTATGCTGGCTTCATCATGGTTCTCTTTGGAGAGTGCCAGGTACCAGGGCGGGTCAGGCCCTCCAAGGGAGTAGTCCTGCCCAGAGGAGTTTCCGGGAAAGCCGGGGTCATAGGCTGGCCTCTTGCCACAGTCTCAGTGCGGGAAGGAGGGACACAGCCCAGAGGCCTGAACCTGGGCGAGGGAGTCTTTGTCCCCCAGCAGTGTCACGGGACAGAGAGGGTGTGGGGAGGGAGGGAAAACAGGCGCGGGGGGCTCTCAATCCCCCTCCTTGTGTGCTGGTTCCTTCCTCTAGGAGAGAGCCAGGCATTTAGGTATCTCTGAGCTGTGTGAGCTTGAGCAGTGCCACAGCCTCTCTGAGCCCCTGCACTGCCTGCCTCTGCATGATCACAGCATGACCACACTATCTGTTGGGTCCCCTCACTTGGGTTCCTAGTAAAATGGGGCTTCACTCTGTGCCGTTGTAGCGCTGAGACCTGTAGCTGATTTCACATCCTTCGGAAAGTTCTATCATGTTTCTGACTGATACTCGTGCTCATTCTGAGAAGTTGGGAAGGTGAGGGCACATGCCCCCTGCCCCATGCTCTGTTGATCTCTGAGCTCCTGCCCCCCCGGACACACTCACACCCCTCCATTTGTACACAAGCCAAATACATAGATAGATACATGAACACGTGTGTATGCCAAAAGACACAGGCTCACACGCCCTCTCCGAACTTCCTGGATACACAACATGCAGACACATGCTGTTTACACACATGCCTTACACAAAAGAGCACATGCACATGTGGAAGCACCACCAGTTGCACACACACACGCTCACGCCCATAAACACACACACGTCACCTCCCGCCTCCTTCCCCGCTGCTCTTGGGTAAATCAGCAGCACCATGGGCTGTCCTGGCCGTCTCCTGGCTGCACCGAAGCAGCCCTGCGAGCGGAGCCCCGGCGAGTGACCCAGATTCCGAGCACCATGCGTGCTGTCGCTGGGATTTGTTGCGCTTGGAACGCGTGATGGGCCAGAATCCAGCTGGTTACAGAATGCCTCATCGATTGATGTTTTTCCCCTTCCTGCAGTGTCTGGGATAGGACAAGCAGCTTCTGGGCTTGGAGCAGGGGACACGGTGCATTTGGGGGTGTCCCAAGTGCTGGGCTGGGCCTCCCCATCTCTCCCGAGGGCATGGACTCTCTGAGAGGCTGATGGAACCTCTGGGTTCCTTCCCCAGAAAATCTCACACATGGGCATGAGCATGCAACTTTTGGGGTATAATTTCAGGGATTTCCCTGTCTGGGGATCCTGAAAAACAAAAGCGTCACAGCATCCTGGGATTTTAGTGCCTTCCAGAGGCCAGTGTCATCCCCTCGGAGACTGGAGGAGGGAGATGGGTGTCTTCCCCACGTCCTCTCAGTCTGATGGGAGTGATGAGAATGCAGAGGGGGACCCCCCTTCTCACTTGTTCTTCACGGAGCACGTTTCCCATTCAGCTGCCTGGGACTGAGCTCTGCGCCTCCTGTGACACCAGCCCAGCCCCACTCCAGGCCTCCTGAGCTGTTTTTATCTCCTGACAGCTGCTTGTTGGATCCTGAAGGGGGGTCACGTCCCTAGTCTGCAGGGGTTCTGTCTCCAGGCCCTGGGGACTCTTGAGGTTTCCAGGGGGTCCTCATGCAACCTCCCCTTTCCACCTTGGTCCCAGGGATTCACTCCCCTCCTCCTGTGCTTTGGCCCTTCTAGGATTTGGTGAGACCCTGGTGAACTGTTGTAAACGGCACCCAGGCAAGAGGGCGTCACCTTCCTCGAAGGTCACTCCCATGAGCAGAGAAACGCTTGGCGATTTCTCCATCTTGAAAACCAAACCATCTCTTGCGCCCTCCTGCCTGTCAGCTTCCACACCATCTCTTGGTTCCCTTGACGGCAAAGTGTCTTGAAAAGGTTATTAAGGCCCCTGCCTCTATTCCCTCTCTTCTCTTTCTCTCTAAAGCCCACCCAGGGGTCCAGCGAAGCTGCCCTTGTGGAGATGGCACTCAGCCCTTGACCCCATCCGTCGTGGTCCTCTCTTGGTTCGCTCTTGGCTTGACGCCTCCCTCGTGGGCTCCTCTTCCTGGTCCAGCCTCTGATGTCAGGGCATTCTGGGCTCAGTCCTGGGCTCTCCCCTCTTTCCCATGTGTATGCACCCCCTTGGGGATCCCATTCAGTCTTGGTACCCATGACACCCATGCGCATCCCTCAAACTCGACGTATCTCCCCAGTGCCGCCTTTGCTTAGATGACCAAGTCATCCCAACCCAACACACTCAAGGCCTTGCAGACTCCTGACCCTCCCCTAGATGCCCTCCTCCGGTGGCCTCCCTCTGCTGGGGCCGATGCCAAGATGCAGCTGTCTGCAGCGACAGCCTCGAGGCCGTCCTCTGTTTTAATTTTTCTCTTATGTCCCCCATCGAATCCAAGAGAATAATTAACCGGAGATATTTTGTTAACACATGTAGAATTCAACAGCTTCTCATCGTCCTTCCCTGCTGCTACTTCTCCCCAGCCACAATCATCTTTGTCCTGAGCCGCTGTGGTCACCTCCTCACAACAGACGGTAGCCACGGTGACCCTTTAAAAATAGACATCATCTCCCCGCCCTTGAGTGTGGACTGCACTTAGTGTACTTGCTTCCTGAGGGTACAATATAGAAAGGGACATTTTTTTGAGTCGGGGTCTCGCTGTCACCCATGCTGGAGTGCAGTGGCACCATCATGGCTCAACACCGCCTCGACCTCCTGGACTCAGACCGTGCTTCTGCCTTAACCTCTGAGTAGCTGAGCCTCCATGCCTGCCTAATTTTTTTCATTTTTTGTTTTTAGAGACAGGGTTTCGCTATTTTGTAGAGACAAGCTGGTCTCAGACCCCTGGTCTCAAGTGGTTCGCTCACCTCGGCCCCCCAAAGTGCCGGGATTACAGGCATGAGCCACCGTGCCTAGCTATAGAAAGGGAAATTTTAAAGTAACTTTATAGTGGGGAAACCTGGCAAACCCTATCTTTCTGAGGTGACTTAGGTTGACATCAGTGATCAGTCCCGTTGAAAGCGTGTACCCTGATGGGATGAGATGAGAAGGACCTCAGGGCTTCCTCTCCTAAACCTACAGCCTCCATCTAACCATGAGAAAAGCATCAAACAAAAGCAAACCGAGGGACAGTCTACAAAATCCCCGACGAGCCCCGCTGAAAGCGGTCAGGGTCATCGAAAACTAGGCACATTCTGGGAAACCGTCACAGTCCAGAGGAGCCTAAGGAGATGTGACGACCAAATGTAATGTGAGATTCTGGATGGGATGCCGGAACAGAAAAGGACACTGGGGAAAAACTAGGGAAATCCAAATACTCTGTGGAGTGTAGTTACCGGTAATGGACCCGCGTCGGTTCCTGAGTTGTGACAAATGGACCAGAGCGCACAAGATGTTAACAGAGAGGGAAACTGTGTGATGGGGGAGATGGGAGCTCTTTGTTCTCTTTGAAACTGTCCTGTAGTCCGAGACTGTTCTAAAATAAAATATTAACAACAACCAAAAAAAAAAAAACCCAGAAGTCAGAGCGTGTGTCTTCTGCTCAAAGGCCTGCAATGTAAAACTCTCAGAGTAAAAGCCATCATCCTTACAGAGCTTACGTGGCCCAAGATCTGACCCTCTGCTACTTAGAAGCCCGTCTCACCCCCATTGGCTTCCGCCGTGTGGCCCCCATTCTGTCCCTCAAGCCTGCCCTGCAGCCCCCACTGGAAAACCTTGGGGTCGGCTGGTCTCGCTGGCCCCGGTGCTGCACTCTTTGACTCTGTCCTCAAATGTTGGCACAGTGTCACCTCCTCAGAGGATCTGTCCTGCCTCCCCTTTGAACACTGTAGCCTGCGCTCCCGCACGCAGATCCCTTCCCTGCCCAACTTTTTCCTTTTTATTTTTATTTGTTTTGAGTTGGGGTCTCACTTCGTCACCCAGGCTGGAGTGCAGTGGCAGGATCACAGCTCACCAAAGCCCCAACCTCCCAGGCGTAGGCGCTCCTTCTGCCTCAGTCTCTCCAGTAGCTGGGACTACAGGCAAGTACCACCGCACCCAGCTTATTTTTGATCTTCTGTAGAGACGAGGCCTCGCTGTGTTGTCCAGGCTGGAGTGCAGTGACATGACTGCGGCTCACCAAAGCCTCGACCTCCCAGGTTCAGGTGATCCTTCTGCCCCAGGCTTCCCAGTAGCTGGGACCACAGGTGCATGCCACCACACCTGGCTCATTTTTTTAAAAAATCTTTTTGTAGAGACGAGGTCTTGCTATGTTGCCCAGGCTGGTGGTCTCGAAGAACTCTTGGGCTCAAGCAATCCTCTCTTCTCGGCTTCCCAAAGTGTTGGGATTACAGGCGTGAACCTCTGCACCTGGTCCCATTTTGCTTTTTTTGAAACTGCATGCCGCTTCTGACCTATTAGGTCATTCACCTGTTTATTGGGTCTGTTGTCTGCCTCGCCTGTGTGAGCTCTGTGAGGGCAGTGGGCAGTGCGCTTTGTCTTAAGGGTTTCCCGGGAGATCCTAAATGCCCAGAACAGTGCCAGAGACATGTAGGCACTAAATAAATACCTAGTTGTTGAGCGAATACATGAATGAATGGTGTGCCCCGTCCCTCCCCCCACTCCCGGGTGCTAATCAGAGCAGATGTCTCATCCGTGTCCTCGCAGCACTGCCTCCCACCAGGCTTGTTCACATCGAGGCTGTCCTGGAGGGGACCACCACTCTTCCTTCTCAGAGACCTGGAGGATTCCATGAAGCCCTCTTGACGGTCCATTGACCACACCTCTTATTAGGCACTTGAATCAGTAGTTGCCTTTTCTCAAGGACACACTTATCTCAGGGATGTGAGACAAAGAGGCCACCCATGAAAAGGGTGTTGAAAGAATGAGAGAGGAAGGGACCATCCCCCTCATCTGTTCAGCCGCGTGTCTAGTCACGTGGTCTGGCTCAGAGCCCGGAATATTGAAGACCCTTGTTGGGCATTGGCCATTGGGCTTTGCCACTGCCCTTCCATCTTGGCAGCCTGCAACATCACCCTCTGTGTGGGCCTTGACCTGTTACTGCTCTGTTCAACACACCGGGGAGACCGTCCCTTCAGCACTGCCTCCCCCCCACTTCTGAATGCCCCCAGCTCTCTTCCTGCCTTCAGTCCCAGGACTCGGCACGGAACAACAGGCGGTGGTGGCCATCCCAAAGCAACTGCTTGGGTTGAAGGCGCTTCTGGGACAAGGAGCACCAGTTTCTGTGACGAACAGAGCCTGTTCCTGCTCCCATGACGTTCCCTGTTCCACTCTCTGTTCTTGGAACGGAATATCTTCGTGGATGGAGTAGATGGTGACTCTCCAGGAGAAAACAGGCTCGGGCGGGAACCAGAGCTGGGTTCGAACCTAATTTCAGCACGTCCTGGCCATGTCACACAGTCCATTTATGACACCTCACTGAGCCTCGTCTGCAAAGCAGAGTGAGTCATCCCTGCCTTTGTAGCCACTGTGAGGGTCAGAGATGTGAAGTGAAATGGTGGAGGCCCGCCCAGGACAGGCACCAGGGAGGTGACCACTGTTGTCAGCGTCTGATCCTCTAAAAGCTAAAGTAAAAGATCCTCCTTCTGCTTACCAGCCCCCTCACCCACAAGGCCCGCCTTGGAAGAGGGGCCCAGTGGGCCACCCCGAGCCTTGCCACGTCCCGCTTCTCTAGGGGGCTGCTGTCTACCAGCTCCTGGACCCCAGCTTCTGCCTCCAAGAGCCTCAGGCTTTCCTCACAAGTCAGTCACGCTAGTTGGGATATGAAGCAAAAAGTAATAATGAGAAATGAGTGTACCGTGCCCCCCAAGCGCCCCACAAATTAATAAGATATTTGCAAAGGAAACCAACACAGCCTCACCTCTGCTTCTAATTGGATCCCATCAGCACATCACAGGGCCACCGCATTTTGTTTGGCTGGTATGAATGGACTTGTTATTTTCCTCAAAACACAGGAAGGAAAAAGCCAAGTCCACAGTTTCCTGTGGTCTCGCTGGGATATCGGGGAAGTGGGGTGTCAGCTTTCTCAGACGTGGTGAATGGCAGTAGCCTGAGTCTATAGATGGAGAAAAGAGACCACCGATCTGGCAGTCACTCAACAAGCATTTTGAGCACCTATTAGGTGCCGAGCATGCCACGAAGGCCGGCAATGTACACGTACGTTCGACCTGGGAGCATGAACTCAGTTAGTGAGGAACCCAAACACCCCAACAGTTCACCACAGTGTACGCCGTCAGTGCGTGGAGGTGTGCTGGGGTATTACCAGGGTTTCAAGGAGTGACGGGGCACCCTTCCAGAATCAGAGGACAAGGAAGCCCTCCTGGGGGAGGTGCTGCTGGGCTGACCCAGGGAAGGAAAGTCAGAGTCGTGTGCCATCCTTACGACTCTGCCACCTCCTCTGCCCCTCAGCACGTGGCCTCGATGGTCTTCTCGAGGAGGAGGAGAGCCCTCAAATGAGATCCTCCCGGAGTCCAGCCTTCCAGCAGTTCTTCTTCCACCCCCATGCTCTCTGCTCCCACTGCCGGTGGTCACGGCCAGACCCGCCCCTCAAGCCTGACGCCGCCCCCTCACCCACCCAGCTGCCTCTGCACTGTGCCTCCATCCTCCCCCTCTGCCGAGAGTGTCGCATCCGCACACACCTATGAAGTCTCTGGAGTCTCAATCTTAGCAATTTCCCATGGCCGCTCTGGCCTCCTCTCCAGGTCTTCCCTTCACTCCAGACCTCGTGAAGGCTCTGCTCCATTTACCACTTCCCTCGCTGCCTGGTGACATCACCCTGCCCCCTTCGGACCTCGAGATCAAGATCGCCTGTGACCTCCATGTTGATAAACCCAAGGGGCCCTTGAGCGCCTCACCCCTTTGTTCCTAGTTGGCCTTGCCTGGTAGGGAGCTCACCTTCTGGGCTTTCAGATCTCCCGGTGTCCTCCTGCCCAACTCTCCCTCCGGGACCATTTGGGGCCTCCTCTGCCTGCAACGGCCCCCCGAGTGTGGGTGTGCACCTGTGTTCCCCACCCCCATGCTCCATGGTCACAGTTGTCCCCGCAGTGCTGATGGCATCCTCACCCAAAGCTCCCAGCCATGGCTGTGATGAGTCCCAGGCCCTCCTAAACCTCGCCTCGGTCTTCCAGGCCTTCCCTTAACACCGTCCCCAGATGGAGCCTGCTCGTGTCTGCATCCACTTCCTGTCATCCCAGTGAACCCACCGCCACCCAGCAGCTTAGGCCTGAGACCCTAGCATCCCCCCTTCTCTCTCCACACCCCACCCCTGCACCCTCTCACTGAATAGCTCATCAAGGTCTCCTGGGTTTTTGCGACAGTCTCCCAGCCGTCCTCTGTCTTCAGTCCCAGGACTTAG
The DNA here is from genome assembly GCA_963574415.1 of Tarsius wallacei. Taxonomy (NCBI): domain Eukaryota; kingdom Metazoa; phylum Chordata; class Mammalia; order Primates; family Tarsiidae; genus Tarsius; species Tarsius wallacei. Next base: position 923 of record CAUYQG010160138.1, on the reverse strand, counting down.
TAGGGAATGACAGGCAGCAGTGGTGGTCCCAAAGCAACTGCTTGCTCCTCTAAGCCAACTGCCCACCGGTCTTTTGTGGCAGAGAGGGTCCCGTTCTGCTGCAGTGCTGTGCTTTGTGGGCCCACGGCGGGGCGTCAGGTCCCTGTCCCCTGCCTCTGTTTACCTTGTCCTGCAGGAGGAGGAGGAGGCAGAGGACATGGGGGTGGTGAGGGGCTGGCTCCGACCAGACATTCCTCCCTGAATGGCTGTTCCACCCTTCCCGGAATGTGGGCTGTTGGCCTGAGGGTCCGCTCGGCTAGGCAGGCTGAATGGGGCTCTGTTCACGAGAGCGTGTGTGAGCTCGGTATTTCCACAGACCCCCACCTGGAAACCGCTCCCAGCCTCACCCTGGAAAAAAACACTCCCACAGCCAGGCAGGCTGACGCGTTGGCACTGCCCCCAGGCAGGCGTTCCCTCGGTGTGGCGTCTCCAGAGGACCTGCTGCCCGTTTGGCCCTGGATTCTGAAACGGGCATTGTGCTCCTGCCGGGTGATGTTGCTGGTAGGCTCTGTGCTCCCTCCTCTGCCCCCCACTCGCCTCTCTTTCACACCTCTTTTCCAGGGCTCCCGTGAAGAGGGCACTCTTGTGACTACTGGCTGCTGTCCCCCCGTGGTCCAGGTAGGGGACATCCTCAGATGATCCCGGACCCGCCCTGTAGAAGGAGCCAGACAGACCTAGGTTGGAGTCCCAGCCCTAACCACTCAAGCTGTGTGACCTCTGGCAACTTCTTAAACTTTGAGCCTTTCTTTTCTTTATTTTGGAGACAAGGCCTCACTCTGTTGCCCAGGCTGGAGTGTCCTGGTGCAATTATAGTTCACTGAAGCCTTGGCCTCCTGGGCTCAGGTGACCCACCCTATAGCTGGGGTTACAGGCATGCACCCCCA
>CAUYQG010160137.1:0-18068 GCA_963574415.1 Tarsius wallacei | reverse complement strand
CCGTTGCCCAGACTGGAGTGCAGTGGCTGCTCTCGGCCACCGCAGCCTCAACATGCTGGGCTCCGGCAATCCTTCCGCCTCAGCCTTCCGAGTAGCCAGAACTACAGGCATACGCTACCACGCCCGGCTAATTTTTTTTTTTATTTTTTTTTATTGTAGAGATGAGGTTTCGCCTGCCCAGGCGGGTCTCGAACCCATGGGCTCAGGCAATCCACTCACCTCAGCCTCCCAAGTCACGGGATTACAGGCTGAGCCACCAAACCCGGCTTGTTTACTATTATTATTGGTGCTCAACATATTTCATGCCATGGTGAAGTATTAAAGAACAACTTTTAATATGTGAGGGACACACAGGAGAAATTTGGAAAGAACTATAGTGTCTCAATGGATGATAAGGCATTTCATTGATTTTTAAATATAATAATAAATATAAATATAACATAAGAAAGACGTTTTGAATTTGTATAAAAATTACAAATAATTTTTGAATGAGACATTTGAATTTGTGCCCACAAATATAATAGTTTTTGCCTTAGGTTTTAGAATCGAAATGACCCTGAACAATCACTATGAATAAATTTTGATAGTAACTTGAAAATTAATTTGTATAGCACTCATATTTATAGAGGACCTGAAATTCAATGTAAAGAAATATTTAAAGCTGTTCCTCATTTAACTTCACTGTGGCAATAATTTTGCAATTTATAGGTATATAAGAACATCACATTGTATACCTTAAATTATATATTTTTGTCAAATAAAAAACAATTATTCATTTTCTCTGTGATAAATACAATGTTTAGATGTCTTTTTGTAAGGAAAATGGACTTCAAATGCAATCTAACACTTACATATTATATATTTAAAAATCAGCCAAATCTCTAATTTAATTTATGTGTTCATAAACTTGTTACATAGTTTATGCTGCAGCCTAGACATCAATAAAGTGACACATCGTCTTAAAGGTGCAGACATATCTGTTAAACAAGAAGACAAATTTGAGAGCACGCATGGAGCTACACTTGTTAGCAGACCCTACCAGTATAATCTCTCAACCAACTGTTTGCCTGGATATATCTTCATGTACATTTGGAACATGTACCTCTCTTGTGGTCTCATGATCCCTTATCGGCAATGGGCCCATCAGTTTCATTGTTTATGTGGTTGACTTAGGCCAAACCACCATGTTGTGGTAAAACAGAGAGCAGAGCAGTGGGTGCTGGGATTAACTGCTATGGGGACTATGGGGCAGAGCACCAGACCTGCTCTGTTGTCTGTTTCTGGAGTTGTCTGAGGGGGCTGCCTTTAGACAGTGCCTTCCACATTAGGGTAGCTAGCTGCTCCATCTTAGTCCTCTATTTACCTGTGCTTTGCGCATTGAAAAGCACATTTGTTCACCACTATTCCCCTAGAAGAAAGCCTGCTACAGAGTAGGTGCTTAGTTATGTGTTGACTGAAAGTTTACAAACTGACCTATATCATATATTACCATATTCATCTTTAACTCAGCAGAAAATCTTTGCTTTGTCTTTGCATGTCTAAAAAGCTGACCGGCATTGTTCTTCATAGCCCAAAGAGGGAAATATCCGCTCAGGAATGAACAGATAAACACAGTGTAAGACTATTTACATACAACAGAATGGTGTTCAGCCTTAAAAAGAAATGAAATTCTGATTCATGATACAACATAAATGAAGCTTAAAAATATTGTACTAAATGAAATAGGCCAGATGCAAAAGAAGAAATATTGTATGATTTCACTTGTAGGAGTTATCTAGAATAGTCTTCATAGAGACAGAAAATAGGATAGTGGTTACTAGGGGCTGAGGGCAAGGGATAGCAGGAAGTTTATGGGAATTGTTTAATGGGTACAGAGTTTCAGTGTGGAAAGTTAAACATTTCTGGAGATTGGATGATAGTGATGGCTACACAATGTTGTGAATTTACTTATTGCCACTAAATTAAAAATAAATTAGTCTGGGCATGGTGGCTCATGACTGTAATCTTAGCACTTTGAGAGGTGGAATGGAGAGGATTGCATAAACTCCAGTGTTTGAGACCAGCTTGGGTAACTTGGAGAGACAAGTTACTAGTTATCGTCTCTACAATAAATAAGGGAAAAAATAGAGGGGTGTGGTGGTACATGACCATAGTTAAGGATATTTGGAAGGTTGAAGTGGAAGCAGGTTGAGGCTGTGGTGGCAAGATACTGCACTCCAGCTTGGGCTACAGAATGAGTCCATAATTCAAAAAAAAAAAAAATTCACACTGGCCAGGCATAGTGGCTCACATTTGCAAGTCCAGTACTTTGGGAGGCTAAGGTGGGAAGATTGCTTTAGCCCAGGAGTTCGAGATCAGCCTAAGCATTGTGGCAAATCTTTGTCTCTATAAAAAAAATTAAAAATTTAGCTTATTGCCTGGAGTTGGAGGAATGATGGTGTGTGCCTGTAGTCCCAGCTACTTGGAAGAATGAGGAGGAAGAATTGCCAGAGCCCAGGAGGCCAAGGCTGAAATGAGCACTAACAGTGCCACTACATTCCAGCCTGAGTGACAGAGTGAGACCCTGACAAAAACACACACACACACACACACATAAACAAACAAAAAATTCACGCTACATTAACTCTCAAAACAGTTAACACATTTTATACTGTAACTACTTTACCTTCTCCCTCCACCCCCCTACCACATAAAGCTGACAGGATAACAAAAAATATTCTGCCTCAAAAAGTATTTTCTCTATATTTACAAAACAGAAAAACTGCAAAATTATTTAAAAATTACTTTTTTATGGCTTGTCTTGAATGTGAAAATTGTAAGCCCAGGTGCCCCTGCTGTAAGTAGAATAGTGGATTATTGGAAGCAATCATTTCTCTCAGTTGAACATCTAAGCCAAGTGTACTATATAGTATTATATTCTTAAATATTCAGCTGTTACAAATGTTAACCAAATTTTTATAAATTCATGCATATATTATTTATTGCTTTGTTAAGTGGGAAAATAATAATAAAAGTAAATTTTTATATACATAGGAACAAAGACAAAAAAAGGAAGAACAGTAGCAGTTATACATGTGTGGTAGACCTACATATGACATTAAAAAATTATCTTTACCTTTTGGAATTATTCAGGTATGCTTTTAAAAATATGTTAAAATATCCTGGAATACCCTTGAGAGTGTTCACCTAATTTTCCACTGTCCTTTCAAGAGTGGTAAATCTCCTCTTATTTATTTTTAAGTGAGGCTGAAGTTTGAGAAGTAGCCTATTTAATCTACTTATTATTCATTACCAGTGTGCATCACCATTCATTTAAAGCTGTCTTCCCAATAATAGTCTTCAAATATTTAATTACTATATGTGTATTCTGTTGTGAAAGATGCATTTGTCACTCCCTCTTCACCATTCTTGACTTACCTAGTTTTAAAACTAAGATCCTGTGCCATGGATTTTGCCTGGGTCAACTGCTTCTAAAGACTCTTAGGAGGGTTCTGGGCCTGTGGACTCTGGTGGGAAAGACTGCAGGAGGAGAGAAGGGGGGAAAATAAAGGAGGGAGTTGTAGAGGGGACTGAGGAAATTAAATTTATCATTTTTATCTAAATGTATTTTCTTAAAAATGGGATCCAATTAATCCTCTGGTAAATACATAAGTGGTTACATGGGCATCAGGGAGCATAAGGGGCATTGATAACATTGATTCTTGTTTAGATTAAAAATCAGGGAACTAATGGACTATCCTGAGATCACTGAATGTAAAAAGTCAGAGGAAGACTTTTAGATTTAGCCTTGCCACTAACTTTCTTTGTAATCTTCAGAAGTCACCTTACTTCTGGATGGCCTCGTTTTCCTTCAAAAAATATAGTAACAATTATTTGTGATCAATGAAAGAGTAATTTACTAAATTTAAAATTAAATTAAAGTGAAAATAGCATATAGGCTCACTATTGCTTATTATTACTATTAATACAAATAACCAGAAACATATAGCATAATTAATGTATAAATGACAAACATTTATGACACTATAAAGGTCATAAGAAGCAAGCACAAGATTTGATGGAGATTCAGAGGAAGAAAGGGAGATAGACTGATTTTCATTGAGTTAAGGTGAGAAATGATTTCATAGAAACTGTCCTCAGAACTGGCAATGAAGGTGAACTCTTTAGTCTAGCCATAGTGAGAAGGCCAGATGGAGAGAACAGCAGGAGCAAGGACAAGGTGATGTGACACAAATGAGTCTGATTTACCCAGGACATAGGAATAGGAAAGTCAAGAGTAGAGAGACTACTGGAAAGGTACATGGAATCAGTTCATGGCCTAATTAGTTTGAGGAGTTGTTTTGTTTTGTTTTGTTTTTCTTCTAGAAGAATGTGTAGGGCACCCTACTTGGGGAAGTGGTTTTGTGCAGGATGATCAGGAATGAAGAATGACGAGAGGTGAGGGGCCTAGGACAAGCTATTGAGGTACCCTGGGTGTGAATGATAGTGATGACTGAACAATAATAATGGGAAATTTACTAACATCTTACTATGTTTTAAGCACATTAAATGCAATATCTCATTTAATTTTGTATTGTGAGTATTATTACTTAACCTTTGTTCACATTTGAGAGAACTGGAACTCAAGAGTTTTATATAACTTGCTGAAGATTGAGAGCTCGTATTTCAACCTTGAAGCTGGAAGACCCATGTTCTTCAACAAAATGAAGATTGAAAGACAGTCTTTAGCCGGGCTCGGTGGCTCAGCCTGTAATCCTGCGCCTTTGGGAGGCTGAGGTGAGTGGATTGCCTGAGCCCGTGGGTTCAAGACCCGCCTGGACAAGCGAGACCTCATCTCTACAATAAATCAAAAAAATTAGCCGGGTGTGGTAGTGCGTGCCTGTAGTTCCAGCTACTTGGAAGGCTGAGGCGGAAGGATCGCTGGAGCCCAGCAGGTCGAGGTTGCGGTGGCCGGAAGCGGCCACTGCACTCCAGTCTGGGCGACAGAGTGAGACCCCAACTCAGAAAAAAAAAAAAAGAAAAGAGTCTTTTTTAACAGTTTCCAATTTTTATATGTTAATCTAATCTCCTGGGTTTTGGGTTCCACTCAGAATGCAATTTTTTGCTTTTGGTGGGGCAAGAGATTAAATACCAAGAAGACAGGATAGCAACTAATAAACTAATGATGCTAGAAAGTGTCCCGCCACAATCTATATCAATTTACAAAGGCATTGCTCATTCCCAGGGCTGGACAGCAATGACCATCCAGGATGCTTTCTTATCTAAAATTTTCTTTGCTCCTATTGGCATGATCATATGAGCTTCTATTTACTTAATATGGTGAATTACATTGATTGGTTTCAAATGTTATACTAGCCTTGCATTCCTGGGATAAGCCTATTTGATCATGGCGTATGATCTTCCTACGTTGTTGGATTTGATTTATTTATCTTATTTGTATCTGTATTCATGAGGGATGTTGCTATATAATTTTCTTTTCTTGTAATGATTTTGTTTGAATTTGGTTTGTATCAAAATTGTACTAAAGGTTCTTGTCCGTGTTGTAAGGCAATTAATAATTAATAGGAATCCAGAATAAAAAGGAAGACATAAACTGCCTTTATTATAATAAATAAATAAATAAATAAATAAAATTGTCTTGACTAATTAGTTCCTCTGAAATGTGTTTAGGAGTGAGGCAAATAATTTCTTTCAAGTTTGGTAATAATTTCTTTCAATGTTGACCACTCAATCAACCTTAATGATGCCCTGGGCATCTTGTTGGAGAGGAAATCTGTGGCATCCATTGAGCCCTGGAGTCTCAGTCTCACACTGGCAAGAGGAGTTTAAATCAGTGCTTTGCTGTAATAATTTTTCTGTAATAATTTTTATTCAGGCTATAAATGCATATGTAGTTCTTTTGAGTCATAGAAATATTAAAACTGAAACTGTCTTAGACAATCTGGGCAAAACTCTTTGCTTGTCAAGTGAGGGAACTCACAAGAAGAACTCGCAACTGATCTGTTGAAGGTCACAGAGTTAGTTAGAAACAACCTGCTCTAGAACCTAGTTCTCCTGATATTTTGGGCAATTACTCCCTCTAGGGTACCATGATACCTGATCACAGAGAAAGGAAGAAAATTTAAAAAAAGAAAGATGGCAGGAATGAGTAAATAAATGAAAGAAGGAATGAAGTAAGGAAGACAAGCAGGAAAGTAGACAAATAATTGTCGCACTGAAAAGGGAATATTAAACGTTTTATGATTAATTCATGACTCTTCCCAAAAGATCTGCCATTTAAAAAGATGAAAATTAAGACTTTCTAACGTTGTGGAATGTTATAAATTTGTGATAGAGCAATAAGATTTTTTGAAAAGGAAGTCAGTGCTTCCTGGAACTTTCTGATAAAGCCAACAATGGAAGGAAATGACTTTGATCACTCATGGAAATAATGGCAATTGCTCTAATTTTTCTTTATTTTGTTCACTTTGCTGAACAGCTTGAAAAAATTCTAGATATATCCTTTGAGAGATACTTGATATAAATTCATTGGATATTAGCTATTCAAATATACATTATATATTTATATGTAGTTATGTTTTATTTCATATATTTGTAAAATTTGTGTACACAGTGTATATATATAAACATATATGTATGTGTTTGCATATATACATAAATAATGTGTATATACCAGAGGAAACAAATCACACAGCAAATACTATAGTACTTTGAGAGAAGTTTTGAAATTATGAAATGATGTTTAAATAACTAGATATTATAGAGCTTAGGCTTAATATAAAAATATGGAATTTTATGTTATCCCTTTAACAAATTATAAAAAATACAAGTAATTTGCTGTCTTTCTTTGGAAATGCCTATACTATATGTTATTTGGTGTTGTGCTTTTATATTGAAAAATGATAAATTTTCATGGTAAATATTCTAATTAACTATGACAATGAGTACACCAAAACTGAGAAGGAGTCACAGCTAGACCTCCAGCTTCCATCTCTAACATCAGTCATCTTTAGTAGCTCATTGTGTTTCCATTCAGAGGATTTTTATCTATTTGCAAGGACATACACAAATAAAATTTTAATATGCACACAAGGCAAGTGGAAAGACATTGTATACATGGTTTCACGCTTTCCTTTTTTAATTGTAAAAAACCTCAAGATAATTATAGTTGTACGTTTTACATCATAAGTACTATGAAGTAGATTCTTGGCCATGAATACTTTGAAGAGTAGAATTCTGTAAAAATATTGAGAGCAGCACAGTTTCACTAATGGAAGATGCCACCTCTCTCCCAGCACATGGATAGATGCACTAAACACTAGACGTAGCTTTCACTAACTACAACATGGCAAGAATTCTCCAAAACATCAGGCTTTTCTGCTAAACTGAAGTTGGAAAGTGTTCTTTGACTGTCCACATGTGACTACAAATTATTTCAAAAGGAAGATATTTATATATTGTTCACAATAAATATAATACTAATTTATTAAACATATGTACAAGCACTGGAAAAGTCAATCTTTTAAACAAAATTTATGTTACATAGGTAATACATACTATGTGCCTGATACTGATAAAAAGTCAAGAATCACTGAAATATATACAGAATTGTGATAAAAACCCCCTTCAACCTTCCATTTTACGTCCAGTCTCTTTCAAATTCGACTTTCTTCCCTTAGTATATTCACCCACATGCTTTTTTAAATGGATGTTTTAATTTTTCTAAGAAAGTTTTAGGTTCACAACAAAATTGAGTGGAAAGTAAAGAACATAATCCCTTTTAACAGATTATTTTGCCTTTATATTTATCTGCAACGTATTTTATTATAATATCTTGACTGCAACTATATTTTTCTATCCCTAAGTTAACTTCATTGAAGGTAGACACTACATTTCTTTTTAATTTTGATTGTTGAAAATTACAACGCCTATTTAGTTGCTGAACTTTCAATATTTGATATTTAAATGAACAACTGAAACTGTTACTAGAGGTAGGCTGGACTATGTTACCTACAAGTTCTTGGGAAACGTTACTTTTCCACTATTCGGTAATTCCTAGATCCCGTTTCCTTCTCTCTTTTGATGCCACCATTACTGCTACATGGTCCTTTCCGTTTGACAGAAGGAAAAGAGAGACTATGTATACGTGTGTGGGGGGTATTATGACCATAAACAAAAATAGTGCACCTCACTTTTGTCAGTGTCTCATTGGCTAGAATACCATCACATCATTCTGGCTTGACCACAAAGAATTCTGGGAAATGTAGTTTTACTAGGTAAGCCAATGGACTTGGTAAACACCTTGTCTATTTTATTCCATTCAGTACAAAGTAAGCACTTTGAGAGCAGGGACATTTCTCTCTCTCTCTCTCTCTCTCTCTCTCTATATATATATATATATATATATATTTATATATACATTTACATATATAGGACAGCCCATTGCCCTAATATTTTCTTACATTGATGCTATCATTCACACTTATGAGTCACAGTCATTCTTTCATATGAAATTCTTTCTTATAAAAAACAGTTATTTTTCATTTAAGGCTGGTTCTTTTTTTCCACTAAAAGTATATTTTTACTTATTTCCATTTCCTGGTAATAATTTCATACTATTTTACTTAGGTTTCCTCTTCTGTATATGTTTAAGATATAAAATGACAAATAATGTTTAATGTTCGGCTCATGAGCATTTTTAGCAATCAAGTTTAGAAAATCAGAAATATATATTCCAAAGAAAATTTCATGTAGTGTAGCCTTTGTTACTCAAGGTATTTTGGTAAAATTTATTGCAAACGTGTCAACATCACTTCAGAGGGCTCTATATTGTGGGTTATGCAAATTTGAAGCTTGTAGCACAGTGACTCTGAATCATGGACCCTAATGAGAATCTAATAGACCCTCTTGAACAGATAGGCACATCCTAGGCACATCCTCAGGGGCAATCTTGGACTCCTTTTTTAAACTGTTTTAGTTTGAAGCTGCCTACTTATGCATTTTAAGTTTAGCCTTTAGGTTTCTTCATACATGGTGAATTATAACCTAACTGGATGTGTAAAAAGACTGTAACCTACTCTTGTACCAATCACTGAGTTTCAGTCAATCACAGGTGGTCAATTGTTCAAACCATGTTCAAATGAGGTAAATGTACAGCTGTAACTAATCCAGTTGTTTCTGTACCTCCCTTTTATTTTCTGTTTGTTTCTTTTCCTTTTCTGTCCATAATTTTTCTCTAATCAGGTGGCAGAACTGGAGTAACTTTGAAACTATTTGGGTTAAGGGGGTTGCCTGATTTGGAAATTGCTCTTCGCTCCATGAAACTCTGTTAAGTTTAATATCTAAAGTTTATCTTTTAACACATTGAAGCCCTTGTTATGTTCTACCTTTTGGGTCAATGGATCCAAAATAAGAACTTCTACTATAGTTTAAATAGAAAAAAATGTTTAGGCTATTAAAGGAGATCGAAAAACAGTACTGGAGCATCTCAAATGTTTCAAGTGCTTTGCAAGGATTCTGCTTATACTGGTTCTGCTATTAACTCTTTCATGGGTCTTGGGCATGCCATGAAAGCTTTCACAATCACAACATGCAATTATGCTACTCTGGAGTTGTGACAGCCTTAACTATAAACAGCACATCGACAAGAACTGTTTTCACTTTGTTCTCTGCTCTATCTCTAGTGATTGGAACATAATTAGATAAATTGCCCCATAGTCATAGGACAGAAAATATTTTTCTATTTGATTTTATTTCTAATTTGATCTAAAGTCAGCACTGTGAAAGTAAAAGTAGTAAAGTTGGACAAAAATCATTTCACTTGTTTATTCATCAGTGAACACAGTAAAAGTCCTCCTATAACTGCTATTAGCCTGGAGCCGAGGATGTGGCTTCTGGCAAAAGGCTTATCAGGGCACAGGTATCTAGAGATCTGGAAATGTGGTCCTTGGATACACATATATGGTCATATACTGTGGCAAAGAGATAAAGACTCTTAATATGTAAGGGTTTTGTTAGTTGTCATACTTTTTCTTCAGCTTTCTGCCCACCAGGGACTGGTATCTTTGAGGTGTAGCAAGGCTGGTTCAGTCAATGTTGGGAAAACTGCAAACTGGAATTAACTTGAGCAAAATTGTCAGAATCTCGACAAAGAGTCACTTCTAGAGTGACATTGATAGAAACAGGAAGTCAAAATAGAAAGGAGAAAGTCATTTACCACCCCTTCTTCCCTCTAGCCTTCTTCCTGAATTTCTTGTAGCCAAAACTTTTCAGGAGACCAATAGACAAAGGAGGAATGTGACTTTCAAAGTTCTCACCAACACATCCTAAAGGAAAATGCAAGTTTGAAGCTGACATCCTGTAATCAGCCAGTAAAATTACTAATTTTCAAGACAAATGAATATCTCCTCCACTTTATAAACCTTTTTGGACATGTATAAAATTGTCTTTAATATTATCTAACAATTACTCTTTTTGTCTATCACTGTACTTTATATACAAATTTATATCTAGTGCACATTTTATTGCACTTATTTGATTACAAATGCTTGTTTTTTCCACTGGACTATTCTTTCCTGGAGATCAGGAACTTCCCATTCTCTGATATAAAATATGTGTGTGCTTGATAGACAATGAGTTCAAGGCAGGAGTTATTTTTGGAGTTGGGAAGATGTGGTTTTGAATCTTGACTATCTCTGCAAGTCACTGTGTGTGTGGCCTAGAACAATTTATGCATAACCTTTTCTATTCCTCAGTTACCACAACGGTAAAAACAAATCTTGTGGCTTATTGTAGCTATATACCTTATCTCTAATGATTTTATGTCTCCTCTTAGCTAGAACTAAATTTGAGGCAGGGTCTCTTACTATATTCTCCATCCTATTGAGAACAGTCACACAGAGTTTCGATCATCTTACAAATGCATCCTCTGGGCTCTGCAAGGGGTATGTTTGGAGCAGTAGTTTAGAGTGGAGTGTAGAGAAATTTGGGGTTCCTGAGACATCTTCAAGAGGTCTATAAATTCAAATCTATTTTCTTAAGAGTTCAAGATATTAATGATATTTATTGCTTTTATATTTTGCTGCAATTAATCAGAGTGCAAATTAGTACAACCTCTGTGGAAAACAGTGTGGTTATTTCTAAGAGACATAAAAAGCAACCTTCAGTACGACCCAGCAATCCTTCCTCTGTGAATATACCTGGAGAAACTCAAATCATTCTATAAAAAAGATACCTGCATACACGTGTTTATTGCAGCCTTATTCACAATAGCAGAAACATGGAACCAACCATGCTGCCCATTGAAAGTGGACTGGATTTTTAAAATGTGGTATATATACAAGATGGAATATTATGCAGTCCTAAAGAAAGACAAAATTATGGACTTCACTGCAACTTGGATGAATTTAGAGTTTTTCGTTGTTGTTGTTTTTTGTTTTTTTTTTTTAGTTGCAGTCTCACTCTGTTGCCCAGACTGGAGTGCAGTGGCATGCTTATGGCCACCACAGCCTCAACCTGCTGGGCTCCGGAGATCCTTCCACCCCAACGTTCCAAGAAGCTGGAACTACATGTGCATGCTATCATGTCTGGCTATTTTTTTTTATTTATTGTAGAGATGAGGTCTCGCCAATTTGCCCAGGCGTGTCTCGAACCCGTGGGCTCAGGTAATTCACTCACTTCTGCCTCCCAAAGTGCGGGATTACAGGCTGAGTCACTGAGCCCAGAGGATTTAGAGTTATAATACTCAGTGATCTATCACAGAAACAAATAAATGAGTACCACATGTTCTCATGCATAAGTGGAACCTGAACATTTATCATAATACTGTAAGAAAGGGATTGGCAGTCACAGAAAACTTCCAGGGTCGGGAGGATGATCATACAACGTCAGTAAGGGTATGTGATATCAAATCAGTTGAAGTGGGCACCAAAGGATGCCCCAAACATTAATTGTACAATGATTACTTGTATACCTTATCCTGATTGTACACCATATCTTTTAAAAAAGATAAAATATCACTTTGTGAGTTTTGGTGTTTATCTAAGAAGAGTCCCATGATTATCTGAAAAGATTGTTAAATATCCTCCCTTTCTCTAACTGCTTATCTCTTGGAGCCTAAATTTTCTTTATTTATTTCTACTAAAAAACCTATTCTACTAGACTAAAGAGGGAAGCACATGTGAGAATTTTAACTGTCTTTTATTAAGCTAGGTAATTTTAAAAATTGCAAAAACATAAATCAGTATTAATTTCATAGCTATATATCTTTGGTATGGACATATAGTCATCGATTTTATCAATCACTTATTTATGGTAATATGTAATGGGTTTATTCTTGTTATTTTAAGTGAAATAATACATAGACATTACAGTTTTTTAGTTTTTATTTCTACTATGCCCAATATAGATACACCCCCTCAACAAAATCTATTTAGGATTCTAAATATGTTCTTTGTTATAGAGGGGTGCTGGGATCAAAAGATCTGAGAATCACGGGTTTAGCTGATCATTGAGCAGATTGCACAGAATTAATCTGCTCCTATGTTGTCATCTCCCTCAGTTTTTGAATGCTTTCCTTTACTATGCATAACAGATGGTCTTGCATCTCAGCTATATTGATTAGTTTTCTGTTGAGATTATTATGGATCATTCAACTTTGTCCAATGCTTTTATTATTCATTTACCCCAGATCCTGCCATGACAATTCGTAAGCTCCTGCCCCATGACATGTGTCTACACATTTCTCCCAGAGTAGTGCTTGACTCCTCACCTGGGCTATGCTAGGCTCTAACTCTCCTTTTGACCTGGAAGCAAAAATGGGTTTTGAGTAGTGACTGAGGAAACATTAATATCCTCTGCAAGGCTGCCTTAAATAAAGTTATTACAAGTTTTTATTCTTGTTTGTTATCTAGATTTATCTTCACGAGCAATAAAAATCAGAAATATTTGAATGTTAAAAGTTTTCATCAACTCTCATCTATCTATATCTATTTATCATCTCTATCATCTATCTATCTATCATCATTTATCTATCATCTATCTATCATCATTTAGCTATCATTTATCTCATCGTGTTCCAAAATAACTCTTAGACTGGTCTCTCACCAAACCCATTGCAATTACCCCAGTTCAAGTGTTATCTGCTCTAACTTGTGTTTCTATAATAGTTACCTGAAATGCTTTCTCTGCTTTTATACTTTTATTTTTCACGTTGTATTGACATTTATTTTTAATTTTAGTGGACAACAACATGCATCTGAGTAAAACCTGCCAATGGCTCCCATTTGCTCCCCATTGAAACTAGAATATACTCCAGAATCATTTATATGGACTACCCAGCCCCAGTGCAGTCTCCTGACTAACGTAGTGCTGTTCGCTGCTCTATTTCCCTCTTCAGTGTCCAGCCACTCTGAACTTCCTTCACACTCCCCAGTAAACACTACTCTCTGTGATCTGGAATGCCCACCTTCATTACCCACTTTGCTTAGTAAATTCCTATTTTTATCCTTCAATCCTCAGGCCATATGTTGCCTCTTCAGGTAAATCATCCCTAAGATTCCATGCTTTGTCATGTCCTCTAATACAATCTTGTGAAACATCATTTATTTCTACACGAGAAATGTATATAATTGTTTGTTTTTTCCCCATGAAGCTGTAAACAGTACACACACACACATTCAGTTTTTTTGCTTTTTTTCTGTTTTTTTTTGTATTTTCAGTTGACATATGTTGCAAAGCCTTTATATATGTTATATGTATATGTACACATATATAAAACATCACTTAATGTTCAAAACAACCTTACACTGAAGACAAGTCATTTTTATTGTATAGATAAGAAAACTGGGCTTTGGTTAGTTTAAATACACTGTTCTTGGTCACACAATTAGTGAATTGTAGAACTAAGATTCACACTTATGCCATCTCTGTCCTCAGTTTGCCTCTTAACCATTGCTAAGTTTATCTAAGACATGACCTTGCCTCACATATGTATTTCTTCCAGCATATTGATTAGTGCTGGGCACATAAGTGTTGCTCCATAAATATTAATCAATATACTCATGGTCTGAGGTAGAGAAAAAGTTTGCTCTAATCACATAACTCTGACATAATCAATATATTCTCTTTCTCAATATCATTGAAATAGACAATTTTGAGAAGTGATTGTAAACATTTCAGATTTGAAATTTTATGATCTTTTCTTTATCACTATTATTATCATTATCACTGTTGAATGCAGTAATTCTTGAAGATCTACTGTTTGCAGGCTACCCTGTAGGTTAATCAATCCTATCAATTTTCTTTATCTCAAATTCATAAGTGGGACTCATATCAAGTTTTTTTTAGGTTAATAGCATTCATTATATTCATGATGATTGATATCTACTCATCTCATTCCCAAAAGAGAACTGAGCATTATGATTAGTCACTTGGCACCAGAATAGCACACAAAAATTCTCTCTCTTTCCAACCAGCTAGTCCCAAAGCATGCTCAAGATTATATTATCTCCCAGTATTGTTATGACTGGAAAGAGGATTCCTATGGATTGAATAGAAGGCACTTTTTATTCTAAGATAATGGGGGAAATTTGGGGCTTCAGTTGAAATTCAAATGAAGTACCTATTTTCATCAATATAAGTATTGTATTTAAATAAACAAAAGAAAATATCAGAGAATCACATTATGAACAGAATGCAAAATTATTCTTAATGTAATCAGACCATAATTTAATTCTACTTTTGAAATATAATAAGGATTTCTTTTCTATAGTTATATTTGTTAAAGAAAACTGAAGTGTCTTCAACTCTCTTTTATTTAAACTTTTTTCTAATTCAGTGAAACAGGTTGTTAGATGTGTACTTGACAGATTTCTTTTAAACTTTCCATAGCCATGGACCACTGTTTTCTTTCCTGTTATCTTGCAGAAACCATTTTAGTTCTTAGCACAGATTAATTTGTGGAAAAATTACATGGAGTCAATATTTTCATGACTTTAAAATGTTTCTTGTTCTATACTAGGCAATTCATGAAATAGAAGTGCCTTGGGAGAAATGCTGATTATCTATCTATCTATCTATCTCCTATCTATCATCTAACATCATCTATCTAGCTAGATATCTATCTAGCTATTATTTCTCTAGATATTTATCAATATTATATACAGATATAGATATAGATATAGATCATTATATATACTGATATAATGACCCATATATCTATGTAGATAGATATTTGGGGAGACATACAGTACATTTATAATTAATACATAACCCAAGTATCAAACTGAGTTGCACAGAGAGCAGGTGCCTTAAACTGATCACTAAGAGATCAGCATCTTTCATTCCCAGAAGCATCTACTTTAAAAAATCCTCCTGATGAAGGAATCTGCTAGTTAGATGGAGAGGAGAGATGATGTGTGGGGGGAAAGTTTATCGAGTCCGCCTCAATTTTAACAATGCATGCAGCAGCTTTAGGCTGTGAAAGAAATGGCAATGCAGTTTAAGAAAACTCTCTCTTTTGTCTGTGTGTGTGTATTCAACATATTATGCACTGTGTTTTAATTATTATTTTTACAAGGAAGCTTAGAAGAGATTATTTCAAAATTAGTATCAAAAATGGTAGCATGTTCCTTGAACTATTGATTCATTTGATTGTTTTGGGGCACTACTAATCATTTTTATGGTCTGTCAGAAATTTTCAAATCAAATTTGTGTTCTACCCAGAGTAGTGGATAGGACATGTTTGTGTGCAATAGATTTTAACCCTGACTTTATTTTATGTTTTGTTTTTTTCACATCTTAATTTATGCAGTTTAACTTTATAAATATGTCAAGTGGCCAAGTATGTCTTATGTCTCACATTAAGACATACTTTAACTTTTCAACCCAACGTATCTAATACTCTACCTCTTTTACTTGTAAAACCACTGTATGCTATTTTCATTCCCAATTTGGAATTTCAAGAATATGTCTAGAATTGATTATCCCACTTATGTAAAAGCCACATATTGAAGAAGGGTAGTTTCTGCAAAAGAACATAGTCACAGCACAGGGGCAATTGGAGATTCTTGGGAAATAAAGCAAATAGATAAATCATAAAATTTAGAGAATGCAATACATAGTTTTGAATTCTGATTTTCAAGGTGCTTTCTTACATCTATAATGTCATAAAGTCTGGCTGACCTAAGAAAGGCAGATGAGAAAATAGAGTTCTGGAGGCAATCATTTTGTTTAATATTAGCAGTGACCAACAAAGTTCAGAACCCATGTCTCCTGTTTCCAGGAATATGCTTTGTTAAAAATGATCTAAGCACCTGGCAACTTTGATGTACAAAGACAACCAAAATATTACTTATTCCAATTCTCTGTGTTTATTATGAAGGACTTCTAACTCTGACAATAAACATAGCATTAATATTTGTTTAAATTTAAAAAAAGATAGATTCCTAAAATCTTAGAGAAAAGGAATTGTCTCTCATCATATAAGTGCAGCTCCAGGAGAGAATTTTTAAGTTTTTCTAGTTCAATTTTATTTTTATTCCTTTATTTATTTATTATGGCATAATAAGGAAACTGTATTTTGAGGTCTACATGAGGTAACCTATTAGCATGGTTTACACAATTTGGCATAAAATACATTGATTTTGCATCTTGCTTCAACTTGTATCATTTTCCAAAAATGGTTAAGACGTATTAAAATGCAAAATGTACATAAAATATCAGTGGCATCCTTAGATCATCTGCTTTGGAATCTAGGTTTCTGAGAAGCGTCAAAATTATCGTGGGGATGGGGTGGGTATTTAGGTCAGTCAGACTGATTGTTGACTTCAACTCCGTCCTTGTATGTGTATGACATTGGGATTGTGTCTAGATCTCGGGGTTTTAATTTCCATGACAGAGAATTCTCTTCCCACATTCGCTGGGTACCAGAAACACCACAAACACTGAAGACAGGTTGAAATCTTTTGCCTTCTCCAAACCATCCAGTCTGAATAAGCTTTGGGGAAACCAGTGAACAAGGACCATAGGATTTGGGCTGAGTCAGGGCACCGGTCTCTAGGAACAGAAACAAGGAACCAAGAGTCAATTGGTGGATGGACAAACTGCAGAGACAGAGACTTGAGCTCTTCAAACCAACCAGCGGCAGGGTGACCAGAAAGGAGCCTCTGGTGGTCACTAGCAGTTAGCAATTAGAAGCTCTAATTATGGTGAGAAAAGCCTTAAGGGGCAGGGAGTTAAGCAAGTGCTGGGCAGGGATAAAGGCAGAGGGTATCCTTTAGACGTCAATGGTCAGTCTCCTGGGTGAACTAACCAACTCATCTCCAGTTTATTTTGGCTGATTTTCTTTTTTTTAAGTCATGTTCTAGCACAATGGTCAGGATTAAGTTGTTTTGTTTTGTTTTCGTTAAAAAGGATACCTTAAAAGCACAGAAGTTCTTTAGGTCAAAAGTTTGAAGTCATTACCACTGGATCAAAATCAACATGTTGGCAGCGTCATCTTCCATCCAGGAAGAGGACCATTCTCCACCCACTCAGGTAGAGAATTGTCTTTTTTTCTCTTCTAACTTTGTACTGCTACTCACATTCCTTGACTTGTTGTTGCATTACCAATCTCTGCTCCCATGGTCACGCTTTTTCCTCCTCTTTCTGTCGTCAGACGGATATTCGTGATTGAATTTTGGCTTCAACCTTATAATATTTTTTATCTCAATTTTCTTCACTTGATAACATATGCAAAGACCATTTTTTCCATAAAAAGAAACAGCTACTGGTTTCTAGGATCAGAAACTGAATATCTTTTGGATAATTATCTATTCTATTGTGCTTCTAGAAGCCATTCATTTTCAGCAGTATTTTTTTTAACTGTTAATTTGATAGAAAATTCAACCCACATTATGAACACAATTATTCAATTATTCAATGGCTAATATTTTTACTTAAATTCCATATATATTTTAGGGTCATACTAGTGGCTATGATCTCAGATTTCCATTCTGTATATAAATCTGTTCTTTTTATTCAAGTTATATATCTACATAATGCAAACTTGTGTTCTTGTTTATTAATAA